>PVKM010008429.1:0-38908 GCA_004027735.1 Carollia perspicillata
CTAGGTAGGATAGTCTTCATTGCAGGCCTTTGTTTTTCATTATTATGAATATTTTTTGCCATTTCCTTCTGGCTTGTAATGATTTTGTTGAGAAGTTAGTTGCTAGCCTTATTGGGGCTATTTGCATGTTACTTCCTGTTTCTCCCTTGATGCTTTTAAGATTCTCTCTTTGTCTTTAAATTTTGCCATTTTAATTATGATGTGTCTTGCAGTGGGCCTATTTGGGTTCCTCTTGATTGGAACTCTTTGTGTTTCCTGGATTTCTGTGGCTTCTTCTCTCATCCAATTAGGGAAGTTTTCCACCATTACTTTCTCAAACAGGTTTTCTATCCCTTGCTCATCTTTTTCTCCTTCTGGTGACCCTATTATACAGATATTATTCCATTTCATGTTATCTTGCATTTACTTTAACCTCTCTTCATTCATTTTCAGCCTTTTTACTTTTTCTTGTTCTTCTTGGGAGGTTTTTTCTACTTTGTACTCCAAGTCAGTGATTAGATCCTTTGCTTCATTGAGCCTCCTTTTGATTTTTTCTATTGTGTTCTTTAATTCAGAAATTGTATTCTGCATTTCTCCTTGGCCCTTGTCGATTCTCTCTATGTCCCCTTTCATGCTGATATAGTTTTCAGCCATTTCCTCATACTTTCCCTCTAATTTTTGGTAGCTCTCACTGAGTTTATTGAATTTCCTTATAACCATTGTTTTGAACTCAATATCCGATAGTTGACTTGTGTCTATTTCATTTAGAATTACTTCTGACAATTCCTCCTTTCCTTTAGATTGGCAGCTGTTTCTTTGTTTTCCCATTGTTTGTGGGACTCTTGTTTGCTTCTATTTATTTCTTTTTCTTTTCTTTTCTTTTATTTTAATTGTTGTTCAAGTACAGTTTTCTGTCTTTTACTCCCACCTCAGCCCACCCATGCATCCCTCCCCACCTCTCTCCCACTTCCACCCCCCCCAGTTTGTTAAATTCATCTGTTTTGACTTTCTGACTTTGTGGTGTGGAGTTCTATGGTGTCTGGCCTGTGAGATACAGTGGTGCAGTCTCGTTGATCACCTTATCTTGGTGTTCTTGAAATGTCCTTTATGCCTTTTATGCTAGTCTTATGGATGTAACTGTGTATTGATTTTTCTTGGTTTGTGTTTTCATGGGTCCTTCCCTGCTCCTGGTTGACTAAAGGTCACTTTGCCCACCAGGTCTTGTGTGCTGTTATGCAGGCACTGCCTGAACAAGACCACAGAGCCCAAGAAACAAGCCCACACCTGCAAATATAACTCTTCCCCCACAGAATCCCACTATCAATAGCAAATGAAGGAGTGTTTATAAGGGTATAATGAGATTAAGACTATTATAAGAAAGAAAGTGGATATGATATAACCTACTGAAAGAGAAGTGATTCTGGGAGGGTAGAGGAAGGAGCACTAATAAGAGGTGGGATTTGGAGAGATGGAAGGGGAGGAGATAAAGTTTACCCCATGAATGAAGAAAGGGAATAAAGAGTATGGAATAGAGTATAAGAAGGGAAGCATATAATATTAGGTTAAAGAGAAATTAAAATAGTATACAATAGAATAAAGTGAGAGGGAAAAAGAAAAAGGAAAGAAAATATTAAATAATTAATAAAAATATAGGAAACAAATTGGATAGAAAGATCCACTGGAGTACTATCAACAACAAATTAGCTAAAATTAATATAGGTGGTATGGGAATAAGAGGGAAAAAGAAAAGGCTAAGAGATATTTAGAAGAATGGGAAGTGATTTTGTATGACAGAGGGAGAGAAAATACTAGGGTGAGGAACAAAAAAAGACTAAGTGAAGGAAAAATTAAAATGTGGGGTGCAAAGGAAAACAAAAAAGGAGAATAAAGAAAAATAAAAGGGCAGAATGAAGGAGAAATAGAAGAAAGACAAAGAACAGGCTAAGATGGTCTTGGGAACTGCTCTGCCTGGTTTCAGGAGTTGTAACTGCCCCCCATGGCTAAGGCTGAGTGAGTGACCTCCGGACTGTGAGCCACTGAGGAAACAAAGCTTATCTCCCTGGCAAGAGTGCTACTTCTGCCATCTCTAGTCCCCAACGCTTGCTTGGTTAGTTAGAGTCTATGGGTAAGACCCCCTCAGAGGAGAGGCAACTCAAGCAGACACGATTATGTGGGAGGCCATCAAGAAAGGACTCAGTGGGGGTTGCAGTAAAGTGCGATCGAGGGACCCTCACCACCCTGGCTATTTTGACACAGTCCAAGTCACCTTTCCATCTGGGAGAAGCTCTGGGAGAAGTGCTTCCTGGCTCTAATTCACTTAAGCCTGAATCTTGACAGGGAGGGGGTGTAGCCCTCTGCTGGCTAGAGCGGTTTCCAGGGTAATCAGGCATAAGAAAAATATGCAAAATCCTGTGCAACCTGCTTTTGTTTAGAATGCTCTCAATTAAATAAGGGTCCAAGCAAGAAGTGAGTTTGTTCCTCAAAGTTTTATGGCTCCTTAGCTATCTGACCCTGACTCAAAATAGGCCCTCAGAGTTCTTTGTTATCTATTGTTTGACCCTTACTGCCTGACATTGATTGATGAGCCTTACTTGTATCCCTGTGTGTTACAAACCTAATAAAAAGCCATTGAGGAAGAGGCTCTGGGCCTTTCTCCTTTGAGAGACTAGCCACTTTCCTCCCCAAGCAGATCATGTCTTGGCAGCGTTATGTTCATCCATGGCGGATGGGGGGGGGGGCCTGCGGGCAGAGCACCCCCCCCCATGATGGCATAATTAAAATTTGAGTAAAAAAAAGAGTAGGAGAGTGGTCCAGTAAAATTTGTTATTTGAAATACTGGGATTAGTGAAGCTCTAGAGATAACCTTGAAAAACAATGGAACAACAACTACCCTACCCACAAGCAACTAGCAAAGTTTGTTACAGGTGTAGAGAGAACATGGGTATTTTAATAGCTCATTAAAAGGATGTGAAATTACCCTCGACAAGAGAATTCATTTTGAGTGACTGGACAGGGGAGAGATAGTAAAAGTGTGAAATGGAAACGAGTTGTAGCTAGAGAGAAAACCAAATTTGAAGTAAGAATGTTTCAAGGAAAGAGGAAGGTAAGATGGGCTAAGAGAAGTGAGGGGCAAAATATGTGAATTGAATTACACTATAGTATACAATCTAGTGACATTATATACAAATTTGCTTGACAAGAAATGAATGTTATAAAGTTATGCCGGAAAGAAAGTATTGCAAGTTATGAAGACTACAGTGGCTTTCATATTAGTAGCCTCTTGTCCTTACCACTGGTTTTTTTTTTTTTCCTCTCTTTCTGGATCTTCCTCTGGTGATGTCAGATGTTGACCCCCTCTAACCTAAGGCAGCCTGTTAGATACTTCCAGTGATCTTCTGTCACTGGCTGTCTCCTTCCATTGTTAATATGGTCCCTCTGCACTCAGCAGTCAGGTTTAAGCACCATAGGGCAAGGCTGAATCCCTCCTGTTGTGGGGGCTATTGTTTCTCCTCAGGTAGCTACCGCTTGGAGGGCAGTGGTCTGCCTGAGCAGGATGATTGCTTCATACAGGGGTTAGCTCGGCACTGGATCCTGGTGGATACTTTCTCAGATCTCTCCCTAAAGCCTCCATCCCCAATCTCTCTTCAAGTCTCTCTAGTCCACTGTGCCCTCCTTTGTCAGTGATCTACTGTCTCTGGCTGTCTCCTTCTGTTGCTCATCCAATCACTAGGACTCAGCAGTCAGGCTTATGCATGGAAGAACCAGGGCAGAGACCCTCCTGGGGTCATGGCTGTTGTTTCCCCTCAGGCTCCTGACACTGAGAGCAGTTGTCTGCCTGAGCACAAAGGCTGCTGCTATCTGGAGGATGACTCAGCACCAGGATCCTGGCTGCTACTCTCTCAGTTCTCTCCCCAAGGCTTCCATCCCGTCTCTCCTCAGGCATCTCCAGCCCACTCTGCCCATGCCTTTGCCTCAGCCCTGAGTAAGTGGCTACAAATGAAAATTTTTGTGTTGGCCCACTAAACAGCCCTTGCATCTCCAACCATCTGTGTCTGACAGAGAGCAACCCTGCTGTTTTTTCCACTGGCTGTTATCTGTGTACTTTTTGGGCTCTGGTGTTCTAGGCTGGGAATCCTGGCTTAGGGTTTATACCACACTCTTCTTGGGGGATCGAACCAGCTGCTTAATTATCCTCCTGGGGCTGCTGTCTGTGGGTGTCCAGCCAGCCCTCTCGAGTCTCCACTGCACTCCTTACCAGACCAGTTATGCCAAAGCTGGTTCTGTATGTCCAAAGTTATATGCATCTCTCTGGCTATTGCTCAGTTGTTTGTTCCACGTGGTTTCTCCACAATGAGTTGTAATTTCAGATTGCTCCTGGGAGGAGGTCATTGTGACTTCCATTCATTCCTCCACCATTTTCTTTCCTCCATGTATGATCTTTTTAATGTATTGCTTTATTCAGTTTGCTAATATTTTATGGAGGATTTTAGCACCTATGTTCTTCAGAGATATTGGCCTGTAATTTTCTTTCTTTGTTTTGTCTTTATCTGGTTTTGTATTAGGATAATAGCCTCATAAAAAGAATTTGTGAGTTTTCTCTCCATTTAATTTTTTGGAATAGTTTAAGGATTGGTGTTACTTCTTCTCCGAATGTTTGGTGAAATTTGTCTGTAAAGCCATCAGGTCCAAAGCTATAGTGTAGAGGGAGTTTTTTCATTACCACTTCAATTTCACTGGTCGCTATGGGTCTTCAGGTTTTCTGCTTCTTCCAGATTCAGTTTTGGAAGACTGTATGTTTCTAGAAATGTATCCATTTTGCCCCTGTTTTCCAATTTCCTAGCATATAGTTGTTCATAGTAATTTCTTACAAACCTTTGTATTTCTGTGGTATCAGTTACTTTTACTCTTTCATTTCTGATTTTATATTTTTGGGTCCTCTCTCTTTTTTTCTTGATCAGTCTGGTTAAAGGTTTGTCAATGTTACTTATTTTTTCAAAGAACCAGCTCCTGGGTTTATTGATCCTTTGAATTTTTCTTTTAGTCTCTGTAATACTGCCCTGGTCTTGATCATTTCCTTCCATACACTCATTCTGTGCTTTGTTTGTTTTTGTTCCTACAGTTCTTGTAGATGTATGGTTAGGTTGTGTATTTGAAATGTTTCTATCTTTTTTTAGGTAGGCCTGTATTGCTACAAACTTCCCTCTCAGGATTGCCTTAGGTTATGTGTTCATTTTCATTTGTTTTCAGATACTTTTTGATTTCTTCCTTGACCTCATTGTTAATCCATGAATTATTTAATGACATGTTTTTCAACCTCCATGTATTTGGATGTTTTTTATTTTTATCTTGAGGTTGGTTTCTGTGCTCAAGCCATTGGGATCTGACCATATGCTTGATATGATTTTAATTTTCCTCAATTTGTTGAAGTTTGTTTTGTGTCCTTCCATGTGGTCTAGCTTTGACAACGATCCACATGCATTTGAGAAGAATGTATATTTTGCTTCTTTGGGGTTCTGATATATATACAGAACCTATAGGTTCTGTGTATATATCAAATAAGTTCATTTGATCTAAAGTGTTGTTTAGTGCCACAATATCCTTGTTGAATTTTTGTTCAGAAGATTTATCTGTTGTTCATGGTGGGGTGTCAAAATCTACTACAATGACCATATTGCTGTTTATTCCTTTGTTAATGTCCTCCAAGATTGCCTTTATATATTTAGGTGCTCCTATATTGGGTGCATATATGTTCACAAAAGATATATCCTCTCGTTGGACTACTCCCTTTAGTATTATATAGTGACGACCTTCTTTGTCTCTTGTTATGGCCTTTGTTATGATGTCTGTTTTGTCTGATATAAGTACTGCTACCCCACTTTTTTTTTCATGTCCACTTCCATGGAGTATTTTTTCTATCCCTTCACTTTCAACCTGTGCATATCTTTTGTTCTGTGGTGCATCTCTTGTAGACAGCATATATGTGGGTCATGTTTTCTTTCTTTTTTAAAAAAATATCTTATTTAGTTATCTCTAGAGGGGAAGAAAGAGAAAGAGAAAAACACTTATGGTTGCCTCTCACACACAGCCAGCTGGGGAACTGTCCCACAACCCAGGCATTTGCCCTGACTTGGAACCGAACCTATGACCTTTCAGCCTGCAGGCTAGCACTCAACCCGCTGAGCCACACCAGCCAGGGCACGAGTCCTGTTTTCTTATCCATTCAGCTATCTTATATCTTTTGATTAGAGTATTTAAGCTATTTACATTTCAGTTTATCATAATTGTTTTTCCTCAGGGAGTGGCTTACTCTTGTGAAAAAAAATGGCTGCTATAGTATGGTGTCACATCCTAGAACTGGGAACCCAGCAGCTGTTCCCCCATGACTCTCCAGCAAGCCTCCTTGTCCAGACTCTCCTCACTCCACTGCAATCCATTCTGTTTTCCCTTCACTGGAGCCAAATTTAAGAGTGGCTTGGAATTCGAGTCCTGTGGGTTGGCCTCATAAGAAAAGAAATGGGAAAGAAAAGAAAAAAAGTGACATTTTCTCCAGCAGGCTCTGTGTCCAGCAAGCAAAATACCCATGGCCTTTCACCAGTGGATACTGCGTGGGTGGGTGATCCCAGCACTGGTCCCCCTCTTTATTCTCCTCTTTATTTTTATTTTCAGATTGGTTGTGGGAGGCAGTGTGAAATCAATTCTCCCACTCTGCCACCATCTTGCTGCAGTATATTCAAAAGTAAAATTTTTAAAATATTTTATTCATTTATTTTAGGCAGAGGGGGAGGGAGGGAGAAAGAGAGAGAAACATCAATGTGTGGTTGCCCCTCGTGCGTCCCCTACTGGGGACCTGACCTGGCCTGCAACCCAGGCATGTGCTCTGACTGGGAAACAAACCAGCAACCTTGGGTTCACAGGCTGGCTGGCACTCAATCCACTGAGCCACACCAGCCAGGGCTCAAAGTAAAATTTTAATCTTAGAAAATATCTGAACACTCCATCCAGATGATAAGATGATTAGCCCAGGAAAATTCACGATTGCATATTGATTACTCTTTCAGTCCCCTCAATTCACTTTCAATATATTGATGATTGTCTACTTGTATGCCAAGTGTGTTTAGATACCTCCAATATAGCAGTGAACCAAATAGACAAGGCTCCTGTCATGAGAGAGCTTGCCATCCAGAAATAACTATAGTTAATCAATTTTCTTTCTAATATTTTCCATGAAAATAAATAAATGCAGAGATCAAATAAATTTAAACTTGTTGTACAAGAGATAAAAAGGTAAATTTATGGACACTAAAGAGAGATCACCAGCTCTTCTCTGAAGGTGTATGATTCATTGTATCTTTACCTGCTGAATCAGTTAGACCTTGGAGTCCACATTGCCTTGTGTGCTCAATACCTGCTTACTGTGAATTTCACATTTTTGGTAATCAAAGCTCCCTCCTTCATCACTAAGGGCATTGAACTGGACAAAAAATATGCAGAGAATTGTCTAATCGCAATGCTCTACACTTGAAAGTAACAAATAAATATATAAATGTCAACTTTAATTGAAAAATAAAATTAAAAAATGTATTTTTAAAATATTTTATTTATTTATTTTTAGAGATAGGGAAAAGGAGAGAGAAAGAGAGGGAGAGAAATATTGATGTGCACGAGAAACATCGATTGGTTGCCTCTTGCACATCCCCAACTGGAGACCTGGCCTGAAACCCAGACATGTGCCCTGACCAGGAATTGAACTAGAAACCTTTTGGTTTGCAGGATGGTGCCCATCCCACTGAGCCACAGCAGTCGGGGCTAGAAAAATTGCATCTTAAAAAATATATGCAGATCATAATGGCTTTTTCCTGTTGCTGTACATCAAAGAGAAAATCAGCCCAAATTCAATTTTCTGGGACTTTACACTCTGGCTGTACACTTATTGATATCTAATTTATTAGTTCTTCTAGTTGTTTTCTTTGAAGCAGACTTGCCTTAAAGAACAATAGTCTCTTACCAAGAGGCAGTTGTGGGAATGCTGGACCAAGCATACATATCTGAGATGGATTATAGGACTGGTGGTGTAGAGTTCCTCTAAGAAAAACCTCACCTTTAACAGGAACCTAAGCAACAAAACAAACAAGCAAGCAAAATATAACCAAAGACATTGAAATATAAAACAGGATGACAGTAACCAGAGGGCAGAGGGGAGGGAATTTCAGGGGGAAAGGGGAAGGGATTATAGGAGCAAGTATAAAGGACACATGGACAAAAACTAAGGGGGTAGAAATGGGAGAGAGGTGGGAGCACTGGGTGGATGGACTGGGATGGGAGTAAAAGACATAAAACTGTACTTGAATAACAATTAAAATTAAATATAAAAAAAGAAAAAAAAAGAAAAACCTCACAGTGTAAGAGGTGGCCCACTCGTCATTCTGCTTATCAAGTTTTAATTCTATTCAACCAGTATTTACTAAATAGTTCCTATGTACAAGTCTAGTAAGAGCTTCCATTGTCATTCCAGCACTTCCAATAAAGGCATCCATTTTCAGCTGCCACTAATAACTCAAGTTCATAGATCAAAACTACTGTATTTTGTTGTGTATAATGCACACTTTTTGTCCAAATTTTTTAGGGAAAAATAAGTATGTGCATTATACATGGGTAGTACTGATTCCGTATCTGTATAAATGTTTTTATTTATGCTTATACATAAAAGTATAACTCTAGAAAGCAATAACAATATCTGTATGCAAAACAATACCCTGAAATATGATAATCAGCTTTGTTTCTAAATATAAATAAACAGAAAGTTGAATTAAAAAATTAAAATGAAAGATTTTTTCCTGAAATTTTTGGCCAAAATGTGGGTATGCATTAAAATGGGAGTGAATTATACATGCCAAAATACAGTACTTGGAAAGAATTATTATATTGAGTACCCCAATAAATAATAAATGTTAGGAATGCTTTCATCTTAATATTCCCTGACAGAAATGAGAAGAGCACTTGGAATGTAAAGAGTGATCAATAAATGCCTCTTGAATGACCAGGCCAGACTAGTCACAATTATAATTTGTATATTATGCCCAATAGTTATAGGAAGACCACTTAGTTCCTCCACCCCTAGAAATTCAGTGGAGGAGAAGAATTCTTATTTTATTATGCTATATACATTTGTAATATCCATGTAACAACCTACCTGGCCTCTTTTACTCCTAACATTTATAACAGAACCTCTTCCCTAGCTAAAGACTCAGCTTCTCTTAGACTTTAGGACCAACCCTATTCCTAGGTGGGGGAACATAAAGGACCCAATGTCTGTTCTAGCCTGGCATACTAAATGGGGCCAGTCTTTCTAAAAAAATCACACTTCCAAAAATTATATAAAATATTAGCTGTGGGTAATAGGCCCAGATTTGTTTTTTGCCCAGGTTGCTCTCCAATTAGACCACTAACCTCAACATTCCAAATTCTTGACTCTTTTTTATTTTAATCCTCTGGTCTTTGGGCTATAGTTCCCATAGGCCCTTGGTCTGACAACCTGTTTCAAGTTATTCCTCTAGCTGCTACCCTTGACTAGCTGGCCTTGCTTCATATTATGTGCCCCGCTTTAGTCTCAGTGCAACCACCACTGATTCAAGTATGCCCAAACCCAGCTTGGAGGCATATTCTGAACCTCCCAGGCTCCTCCTACAGACCAGCAGTTGAATAGCAAATCAGCTCACTTCTGACCCTAACCCGGCCTTATCCTACAGGTCCTAGCCTGGGATTTTCTTTGTTTTCCCTTAATTCCCAACTTCTGCCCCAGTCCCTGAAATTATGCCACATTTTCTTGGGCCTTACACATTTATTTCTTTAGTCTTCCTGAATGTATACTGCTCCTAAAACCAAAGCCTTCACGATTAGATCTCAATTTCCATATGCCCTGGATCCTCTTGGCCTAAATCTCCATCTATTTTCCCCAAATCATTTAGACAACTTCAGTAACTCATGGCTTTCTTTCTTTTAATCTACCCTCCTCCACAACTTAAACTCCAGTGAGAGACAATCAATAACTCTTGAATACATATATATTTATTTAACTCATAATATAGCATTTTGGATAGGCTGGGATGTTTTAGAGGGATGAGGCTGTGTAATCCACAGATGGTCAGATTTCTGTCACTAGGAGAGGCACTATTGAGCCAGAGCTCTCAGTAACAACAAAAAAAAATCTTGGGTAAAATATTTGATGAAAAATAGTCAATAATCCTCTAATAAATATTCTAGCCAACAACAACACGGCATTTGTCTGAAGCTGGCAAATCAGACTATAAAAAGCAGTTTTACCTGACCTGATGATGTTCAACCTGGCCAACTTGTAATGCACAGCCAAATACAGCCTGATGGCTCCAAAGCTACAACTGGCTTGAGAAATTAAAATAATTATAGGAGTAGTTTTTATCTGTCAGGCTCACATTCTCCATTCTGTAGA
The DNA here is from genome assembly GCA_004027735.1 of Carollia perspicillata. NCBI lineage: Eukaryota > Metazoa > Chordata > Mammalia > Chiroptera > Phyllostomidae > Carollia > Carollia perspicillata. The sequence goes on from PVKM010008429.1 coordinate 10,445, forward strand.
GGAAATGGTATCAAATATTGGAACTTTTAAAAAATGCCATCCATGGATTGCTTCATCCAGGTAGTTATATATAAATATGTAAACCATGAAACATTAGAAAATTCACTTAGTGTATTTTAGCTGAAAAGAGTATGTGAATGATTTTGCTGCAATCTGAATGTCACTACATCCAAAGTTACACAATGGAATTGCATGGTAAAAACACATACAAATAAAGTTACTTTTACTTACAAGTAGCCAGAACTCCCATATAGCATTAAAATTTCTTTCATATACTCAAAACGGGTTTGACTTTAGTTTTATTATTTTGTGCTTTCTTCAATAAGACAGTATAAAAGTGGAAATAAGCATAAATTGTAGACAGATAGAACAATTTGCTAGCAGAAAGGATTGTGGTAGAATAGATTGAGTAGAGCAACAACAACAAAAAATTATAGAGTTACCTTCCTTGAAGGTGTTAATTTAAATACAGGTCCTATTTCCTTTCTTCAACTGAGTTCAGTTGAAGGTACTCAATGATTTCTCTTAAGGTTCTGGCATTGCCAATTTCCTGTGAAAGTTTTAAGTTTATTGAAGTAAGTATCTGGGGCACACCACACCCCCAGTGAGTACTTTGTTACCATGTTGTTTCTTGGAAAATAATTTTCATTTCATTATTTGACTTAGAAACTTCATTGCTTACCTCATACCCAGTTTCATTTCGTACTTTATTCAGTAGGCTTAGCTCCGAGTGATTTTTGACTATAACCAAAACTTAAATCTGCCTCCAAAGAAAAAAGTTGGAAAAGTGATTGAAAAGAATGGTGCCACATGCTCTAGACAATTCCCCAAGTCAACTTCCAAAGAGTTTTTGAGGAGGAGGATGCTCACTTATGTATATGAGTCCTGGGAAATCTGCAAAATAATATCAGTATAACCCAAATGGAGATATAACCAAGCTCTTCTGCCCAGGAAACAACAAACAGCAGTAACTTTGATTATTCACTCACTCATTCATTCATACATTTGTTTAATAAACATTATCCAGGCAACTGCTCTGTTCCAAACACTATGTCAGGTGTTAAAAACAGAACAAGAAAAACAAAGACACAGTCCCTGCCCTCAAGGTATTCGTAATCTAGTAGGGAAGATAATTATTATACATTAAACATTTGTGTGCATCAGAATTACCTGAAGAGCTTGTCAAAATGTAAAATTTGTTTGAAATGTAAAATTTCACCCCTGTGTCCAGACATTCTAAGTAGATCATGGGTGGGGTTTCGAAATCAATTATTTTAATAAACGGCAAAAGTGATTCTAACAGGTGGTCTGAGGACCACACTCTGAAAAACATTGCTATCCAATATGACTATTACTGAGGCATGCAGAATAGGGATGCTCAGTGTGCCGTGGGAGCTCCAAAGAGAAGAACATAACCCAGTCTAGAGGATCAGAAATTAATTTGATTAAAAAGGGTGAGGATGGGGAAAGGTAGTATAGGCTAGACTCAAAAGTAGGGTAGGGAAGTTGAAACTTTGTCTCAAGGCACTAAAATCCAAAGGCCATGCACAAAAAGAGAATGGCATGGGAGACCCAAGGACAAGGTAAAGGAAATTGGACTGAGGTGGAAGTGGAACATTTTTTGCACTTTTAGCATTTTTATTCTATTCCCTTGAGAAAAATTACAACTGTTTATTTCCTGTAGGTGTCAAAATTATTATAATGTGTCTGTTCTAGGCCCAGAGAACAACTTGTGTAAATAGTTGAGCTTGGCTAGGGTAGCCAGTGTGAAAGGAAAATTGACATATAAGATGAAGCTGGGAAAACACACAGAGACCTGAAAAGCCGGATCCTAAGTAATTGGGACCTTCTACTGAATGCTATGGGGTGTGAAGGGTAGTGAAAGGTTTTATGAAGGGGGAAAATATTTTTTTTTGTTTAAGAATTTGAGGATAGGCAATAAAGGAGAGACCAGGGTAACTTGGAAATGAAATTCATACATTTTAAAGCACCCCTACACTCTACTGTGGCAGGGGCTGGGAGAGGTAGAGGGAGGAGCTTAATATTCATTATACACTTAACTAAATGCCAGATGCTGTGCTCAGCAGTTTACACATGCTATCTTTTTAAATCTTTTCAACATCCTTGTTAGGTAGGTATTTTATAAAAAAGTAAACAGTTTCAGGGAAATGAAGAATTTGCCCTAGGTCATACCACTAGTGAACAGCAGAGGAACTACGTTTATTTTTGTTCAAAGGCAATGAGTTCTCCATTACAGAGAGCTATTTCCCAGCACTGCAGAGTCTTATTGAGGTTGTTCATTTTCTGATTTAGCAGTAAGTACATATGGGTTTTTTAAACCAAAAAACTCACTTTGTTACTAGATATGTAAGTCTGAACCTGCTATTTGTATCTGTCTCCAGTTTGATTTCCACATTATGTGAACAAACAATACAAACGTGTTATTTAGAGGATTTATATGGATACTTTATCTTTCCTACAAAATAGTAAGTCATTTGACAGCAGAAACTGGGTTTTATTAGTATTTCAGCAGCAGTGTGGTACCTGGCATCTATCTAGTAGTTTGTTGAATGAATTGATGAATCAACATCCACCAAGGTAACAGAAAGAAAGACGAGAGTTTTAGCTTTGTTTCAATGCTCTAATCTGGGGGCTTGTTACAGCTACCACTTTGTACAACAGTAATGTTTTCACAAATCTCCAAAAGTAGACTCCTTGAAGCAGACTCAGCTCCTAGAAAGGAAAAAGCTCTGGTTCTGATATCCCTAATCCCTGCAGTGGAATTGACAAGAGTACAGACTATAAACCTTTATTCCCTTCAATGATAGTGATGAGGACTGGGATAAAGTTTATAACTGCATTCGCAATGAAGGGTTGGCTAAGCAGATAAAGAGTATAAATAAAATTGTAAAAGGAGTAACTATTTAATCTGTTTAAGAAGACAAACTTGTGGGAGTGGGTTGGGATGGGGATAAAAGGCAGAAAACTATACTTGAACAACAATTTAAAAAAATAAAAATAAAAAAAAGAAGACAAACTGTTCTCAGGCATCCTTAAGGAAATTCAAGTGCATTTATGTGCAAATAGTTGTATTTATAACACTACATTCTGATTATGTAAATAAAGCAGATTCTAAAAGAACATCCATTTTTAGCATAATTTTAGTAACTATATACTCGAGAATAAAAAATACTCTGTTTTGAAATATTCTGTCTCAGAATTTTTAACAATTCAGAGGAGCCTCCTCTATTAGGTAGCATTGATGAAACTGTTACATGTAACACTTCTACCTGAATCAATTTTCTATCCAGCAATAGTATCTCCTACTCAGTATTGTCCCTCAGTCTCTCCTAATTCAACCTAGAGCTCTTCCTACCATCTATGTCATTATTGCATGTATATGTGTGTGTGTGACAGAAGGGAAAAAGGGGATGAATAGAGGGAGGTGAATAATGGTGACTGATTTTGATGTTCCTTATAGGGGACAAAAATGAATGGTATGTTTTTTCCCTTCCAGTATATTTCTTACCCAAATGAACAAATTATAAAGTTTATTTTATATATATATAATTATAAAATGAATATACATATTCATTTTATATATTTTATATACACATTTTCTTTATAATAAATCTCTGAATATAGATTTTTATTATAAGCAATTATTATTATATGCAATCATTTAACAGTTCAAAATTCTAGTGGGCCAAATTGGCTAGTAAAAAAGCTGACATCCTCCTTTCTGGCTAGCTAGCTCCTTGTTCAGAGCATCATTGTACATTTTTACCTAGAATTATCTTAATTCCTTTCAATATAATTTATACTTCTAAATCACTGGAAATTTTTAATTCTCCAATGATAAAAGAGGCATTCTCTACATTTTTTCTCCAATGGCTTTAACCCAGACTACTCAGATAATTTATTCTGAGAAACTCAAAACATTAATAGAAATGTAAGCTTTAATGCACAAAAATTACATCTCTAATATCTAGTTATTTTGGATGCTTCAAATGAACTTTATTTTGTATCTTGTGTATTAGACACTAACTGAAGTTTAGGAGGGGAAGAACTGCTGAACTGGAGAGCCAATGAATTTTATGCTCACTTGAAACTTAATGGCAAGCTTTCATCCCAGAAACATAAGGAGATTCTTGCGGCCTACAGTTGCATTCTTGCCGTTCAGCATAATCAATAAAATCTGGGGCAGGCAAGCCAGACAGGATCATTAGGGATTTGTTCCAGATTGTGAATGTGGGACAAACTGGAAGAATAAAGGTCACATCAAAAGTATGAAGATGAAGAGAGTTAGCTGGGTCATAGAAAGATAGCATGTTGTTGTCATAATCCAGAAGAACACCCAGACGCTTCAACTGTGGGGGAACATCCACCAGCATTTCCTTGTTGTTATGTCTCACTATGAAGTTACTATTGCATCTAGAAAAAACCCATGAAGAAGCATTCTTGCCAATCCATTCATTCTTGGGAGCTGATTTGTAAGCAATTCCAATTGCATACCTGTGAGATGGTGGAAAGGAGAGAGAAATAAACATTTATTAATGATCTGAGTTATGCTAAATACCATACAGACTATATAAGAAATAGAATACATGTTTCTTCCTTATATAGTTTAAATTTATATCCATAATGTTGATACTACTAGAGTTTTAAAAAGTTAGCTATTAGGGTTCCAAGATGGCAGCAGAGTAGCTGGCAGCTCCATTCATCTGCTCTCAGACACAAAGAGGATTTGAAGTCAGAACACAGAGTGGAGAGTGAGTGACAGTCTGTGAGTGGGAACATATGCAAAGGAGAGCATGGGGAGTAAGCAGGATTATGTAGGAACCAGCTGCCTGCAGGGCACCCGGGGGCCAACCACCTGGGCTTTCTAGATGGACCACCACTGCTGCCCAGCCCAGCACTGCTGGCTGCACAGAGTTGGGGTGGCTGTAGATTTGCTCAGGACCTGCGAGCTACCAGGGTAGTGAGAGAAGGCCTGGGAGGTGTGGGCTCCAGAAACAGCACAGTGGGAACAGGCAGACTCAAGGCTAAAGACCTCCAGAGGGAGCAGGGACAGCATGCTGTCACCACCTTGTGTTATTGTAGAGCTTTCATAACACCATCTAGGAAAGATTCAGAGAGAAACTTTATCTAAAATTATTGGAGTCCCACACTGGCTGGTGTAGCTCAGTGGATTGAGCATAGGCTTGCAAACCAAAGGGCTGCTGGTTCAATTCCCAGTCAGGGCACATGCCTGGTTTGCAGGCCTGGTCCCCAGTAGGGGGTGTGCAAGAGGCAACCACAGATTGATCTTTCTCTCCCTCTCTTTCTCCTTCTCTTCCCCTCTCTCTAAAAATAAATAAATAAAATCTTTTTTAAAAAGATTAAAATTGTTGGAGGCCCTGTAAGGAGCTGGCTAGCCCTGATCATGAGAGACTGTGTGACTTGGGGGGAGAGGGAGTGTGTGGGGAACAGGACCCCCAGGGACTCACACTATAGCATGGGGGCAAGAGAGAAACTCTTTCAAAAGAGGAGCTGAGGTGAGACCCAAGGCTTTGCTGGGACCCAGGTATTCAGGCCTGTGTGTGTGGGCAGGATGCAGCAGCCTTGCTAACTAAAGGCAGAACATACACTGAAGGAAAAAGAAAACCTGACCCAACATGGCTGGCAAGCAGAGGGCAAAGCAGAGTGGTGAATTCAAGCCAAATCTCCTGCAAGAGAGCATCAGGCTTAGGTCTGAAAGGCAGGAACTGAATGCCTGAGGTTTGCTCCAGTCAGCCACAGCCTTGCACAGACAGGTGAACCCAACCGCTTCCTTCATGGATTATAGGCTCTGCAGAGTGGTAAGATCAGACCTGGGAGTTTCTTGCTGCTGTGTACATTTCCTCAGGGGAAAGAAGAAAAAGGCCCTGCACCAGACACTATGTGCTACACAGCTCCTTGGACCATGATATACTAAACCCAGCAGAGCAGAGAAAATAGAGATAGGCACTACAAGATGCTATCTTCTTTTCTGTACAGAGATTTGACATTCATTTCATATCATTCAAGTTTGGGCATAATATGGCACCAACTTTTATAATATAGTTTACTTCAAATCTCATATATTGTTTTGCCCTTCTTTTACTCCATAATAACTCCTTCTTCGTCCTTTGCATATTTGTTGTAATTTCTATTTTCTCTATTGCTAAGACTTGTTTCTATCCCAAACTATTACTATCGCTCCTCCTTCCAGTCTCTCAGAACCATTTGTGAATGTCATTAGTAGCCATCTCACATTCCTTCCCCCATTCTTAAAATACCCTTATTCTCTCTCCATCTTTATCAATCTTTGTTTGTAGGTTGTGGATAAGGTGGTTGTTGTTATAGTTCTTCAATCTTATTTTAGATAGTGACTATCTTTGTATTTCAAATATCAAATTTCACTGTTCCCATCTCCCACACCATTTCGCCTTCCTCCTGCCCTTCCATTTTTTGTTTTAAATGTAAAATTTTCTCTGTCTTAGCTGGATTTTCATCCCATGTTATTAGTATTCCTGCTCCCTCTAACCTCTCAAACTAACTTCTTTTTGTTCTACACATCCCTTAAGCTCTTCTTTCTTTCCTTGTGCCCCATAATTCCCATTCCACCTGTATAAATATTAGCTCATTGGTTGTTGATATCTTTGTGGTGGAGATTTTTCTGCAATTAGGGCCATAGTATTTTATATATAACATATAATATTTTGTATATATATATATTTATTGTTGTTGTTATGGTTGTCCATTTTTTCTTTCACAAGATACATACACATGTATATATTTTTCTTTAAATTTCAGTTTTAATCTAATACTACATACTTCTCCTCTCTTATTCCATTCCACTTTCCCTCCACCCTTTTTTGTTACAAAGTAAATTTTATTTTCTTTCCCACTTGGCCTTGTCTCTATTCACTACTCTTGTTATTGCTCCTCCCTCTACATTTGTGAAATCACTTTTCTTTCAATTAGTCACCTCATATTAATTTTTTCACTCTTATAATATCTAAATCTCTTTACGCCTTTATTAATATTGGTGCATTGGCTATTTATAGTGTAATTGTGGGTGGAGGATATCTTTGCAGGTATAGGTCTCTTTCCTGTGCTGTTTGCTTTTTGTTCTGGCAGTACCTCTACAACAGCATACAAGACATGGAAGGAGGAGTGACTCTCAGTCAGTCAGCCAGAGGTAAGACCCCACCGAAGAACAACAAACAACAACCTAAACCCAATCACAACAACATAAAAGGCATAAAGGGCAGGGAAATAGGATCAGGTGTAGGTTATCAAGGACACTGCACCATGGAGTTCCACAGGTCTCCTAGCACAGAAAATCATACCACAAAGTACAGTGTCAAAGCAGATAAAAGCAACAAGCAGAAAAACACAAGAAGAGTCACCTAAAATGGGGAGACAAAGAAACAAACCTCAATCAAAAGGCATGGAAGAATCCCCAGAAAGACTGCTGAATGAAATCGAGGGAAGCAAATTATCAGACATCGAGTTTGAAATAATGGTTATAAGGATGCTCAAGGAGCTCAGTGAGAACTCCAAAGAAATCCAAGAAATCTCCAGTGAATGACACCAGCATGAGAAAGGACATAGAAATTATCAATAAGAGGAGGAAATGACAAATACAATATCTGAAATGAAGAACACAGTAAAAGGAATTAAAAGCAGGTTAGCTGAAGCACAGGATAGATCCAGCAAGCTGGAGGACAAGGCAGAAAAACAATTCCCAGAGAGAACGACAAATGAAAAAAGACTCAAAAAAAAAATGGAGAGGGGTTAAAGGGAGATGCAGGACAACATGAAATGTAATAATATCCATATGATAGGGATACCAGAAGGAAAAGAAGAGGAGCAAAGAATAGAAAACTTGTTTGAAAAAGTAATGATAGCAAAGTTCCGTAACTTGATGAGAGAAAAAGTCATTGAAGTCCAGGAAGCACAGAGGGTCCCAATCAAGAGGAACCCAACATAAACGAGAAAGAAAATTTCACGCCAATATAGCTGATGAACATAGATGCTAAAATCCTCAACAAAATATTGGAAAACCAAATCCAGCAATACATTAAAAAGATCATACACCATAACCAAGTGGAATTTATCCCAGCGATGCAAGGATGGTACAATATTTGAAAATCAATAAATGTAAAATATCACATAAACAAAAGTAAAGACAAAAATCACACGATCACATCAATAGATGCAGAAAAAGCATTTTATAAGGCACAGCACCCATTTATAATAAAAACACTAGGCAAAGTGGGAATACAGGGAGCATTCCTCAACATAATAAAGGTCATATATGAGAGACCCACAATCAACATCATACTCAATGGGCAAAAACTAAAATCTTTCTCACTAATATTAGAAACAAGACAAGGTTGTCCACTTTCACCACTTCTATTCAACATAGTATCGGAAGTCCTAGCCACAGCAATCAGAGAAGAAAAGGAAATAAAAGGCATCCAAATTGGAAAAAAAGAACAAAACTCTCATTGTTTGCAGAGGACATGATAATGTACATAGAAAATCCTATAGACTCCACCAAAAAACTGCTCAACCAAATAGATGAATTTGGTGAAACAGCAAGATACAAAGTCAATATCCAGAAATCACAGGCATTTTTGTAAAACAACAATGAAACATCAAAAGCAAAAATTGGAAAAAAAATCCATTTGATATAGCAAAAAGAAAAATAAAATACCTAGGACCAAGGAGATAAAAGACCTGTACTCAGAAAACAACACAACACTGAAGAAAGAAATCAAGGAAGACACAAACAAAAGGAAGCATGTACCATGTTCATGGATCAAAAGACTTCATATCATCAAAATGTCCATACTACTCAAAGTAATTTATAGATTCATGCAATACCTATTAGAGTACCAATAGCACATTTCACAGATATAGAACAAACACTTCAAAAATTTATATGGCACCATAAATGACCCCGAATAGTGGCAGCAATTTTGAGAAAGAAGAACAAAGTAGGAGGGATCACAATACCTGATATCAAACTCTATTACAAGGTCACTGGAATCAAAACAGCCCGGTACTGGCATAAAAACAGGCACATAGACCAATGGAACAGAAGAGAGAGCCCAGAAATAAACCCAAGTCTCTATGGTCAATTAATATTTGAAAAAGGGGGAATAAGCATAAAATGGAGTAAAAACAGCCTCTTTAACAAATGGTGTTGGGACAGCTGGACAGTTACATGCAAAAAAAATGAAACTTGAGCACCAACTTACACCATACACAAAAATAAATTCAAGGTAAATAAAAGGTTTAAATATAAGCAATGACACCATTAAAGCCCTAGAGGAGAACATAGGCAGGAAAATCTCAGATATCTCACACAGCAACATTTTTACTGATATTTCCCCTAAAGCAAGGGATATAAAGGAAAGAATAAACAAATGGGATCTCATCAAAATAAAAAGCTTCTGCACGGCTAAAGAAAACAACATTTAAAAAAAAGAGAACCAACTATATGGGAAAACATATTTGCCAATGATACCTCAGACAAGGGTTTAATCTCCGAAATATACAAAAAACTTACACGACTCCACTCTAAGAAGATAAGAACCCAATTAAAAATGGGCGAAGGATTTGAACAGGCACTTCTCCAAGAAGGACATACAGAGGATCCAGAGACACATGAAAAGATGCTCAGTATCGCTAGCTATCAGAGAGATACAAATTAAAACCACAATGCAATACCACCTCACACCAGTCAGAATGGCCATCATAAACAAAGCAACAAACAAGTGTTGGAGAGGCTGTGGAGAAAAGGGAACCCTAGTTCACTGTTGGTGGGATTGCAGACTGGTACAACCACTATGGAAAACAGTATGGAATTTTTCTCAGAAAACTAAAAATGGAACTGCCTTTTGACCTAGCAATTGCACTGATAGGATTATATCCCAAGAACCCTGAAACACCATTCCAAAAGCACCTATGCACCCCAATGTTCATAGCAGCACAATTTACAATAGCCAAGTGCTGGAAGCAACCTAGGTGCCCATCAGTAAATGAATGGATCAAAAAACTATGCTACATTTAGATAATGGAATTCTATGCAGCAGAAAGAAAGACAGAGATCCTACCCTTTACAACAGCATGGATGAAACTGCAAAGCCTTATGCTAAGCAAAATTAGCCAGGCAGTGAAAGACAGATACCATGTGATCTCACCTTTAACAGGAACCTAATCAACAAAACAAACAAATAAGCAAAATATAACCAAAGACACTGAAATAGAGAACAGGCTGACAGTGACCAGAGGAGAGAGGGGAGGGAATTTCAGGGGAAAAGGGGAAGGGTTTGTAGGAACAAGTATAAAGGACACATGGACAAAAACTAGGGGGGTTGGAAATGGGAGGGAGTTGGGGATGGTTGTGGAGGTGAGCCGGGATGGGGGTAAAAGGTAGAAAACTGTACTTGACCAACAATTAAAAATAAAAAAGATGCTCAGTATTGCTAGCTATCAGAGAAATTCCAATTAAAACCACAATGAGATACCACTTCACACCAGAGAGAATGGCCATCACAAACGAATCAACAAGCAACAAGTGTTGGAGATGATGTGGATAAAAGGGAACCCTAGTGCATTGTTGGTGGGATTGCAGACTGGTGGATCCACTGTGGAAAACAGTATAGAATTTCCTCACAAAACTAAAAATAAAACTGCCTTTTGACCCAGCAATTCCACTGCTGGGATTATATTCTAAGAACCCTGAAACACCAATCCAAGAGAACCTATGCACCCCAATGTTCATAGCAGCACAATTTACAATAGTCAAGTGCTGGAAGCAACCTAAATGCCCATCAGTAAATGAATGGATCAAAAATCTATTGTACATTTATGTGATGGAATACTACACAGCAGAAAGAAAGAAGGAGCTTCTGCTCTTTGCAACAGCATGGATGCATCTGTAGAGCATTACACTAAGTGAAATAAGCCAGATGGTGAAAGACAAATACCATATGATCTCACCTTTAAGTGGAACCTGATCAACAAAACAAACAAGCAAGCAAAATATAACCAGAAACATTGAAATTAAGAATAAACTAACAATAACCAGAGGGGAGGTTGGAGGGGATAGTGGAGGGAAAAAGAGGAAGAGTTGTCAGGAACATGTGTAAAGGACACATGGACCTAACCAAAAAGGGATAGGATCAAGGGGTGGAAGTGGGGATGGCTGGGGTGGGGGGAGTGGCAGGGCAAAAATGGAGACAACTGTAATTTGACATCAATTAAAAAATGTGAAAAATCAAAATAATATTGAATGCCAACAGTATTTTTAAAAATTAATAACTATTTAATTAAAATAAAATTAACAATTTCAAAAAATCTGTGGTATATTTATACAATGGATGCTATGCAGCAGAAAGAAGGAAGGAGCTGTGCCAGCAGGGAAGGAATTAGAGAGCATTATGCTGAGTGAAATAAGCCAGGCAGTGAGAGACAAATACCAAATGATCTCACCTTTAAGTGGAACCTAATTAACAAAACAAACAGAAAACCAGAAAAGAACCAGGGGTAGGGAAATAAAGAACAAACTGACAGTGACCAAAGGGAGTAGGGAGAGGATAATGAGGGAAAGAGGGGGATGGGTCAAGTAAGGAACATGTACAAAGGATCCCTGGACAGGGACAATGTGGTGGGGATTATCTCTGGGAGTGGGGGATGTATGGGGGGCAGGGGAGAACCATTGGGGGAAGAATGCGGACAGCTGTAACTGAATAACAACTAAAAAATGGGGGGAAAAGTTAGCAATTACAGTGATGTAGTAATTTCCAACTCCTAGCTCAGTTTATTTTCCATCATTTTATTTTTAAAGGCTGATGCGTTTTTCTAGGAGTGGTATTAATCACACCTTTTAACCTTGACTTATTGGTATTGTTTGTGGTATAGAAATGGATCTCCCAGGAACCTAGCAACAGGGGAGAGAAGTGAAAAGAAAAGTGAGATCCACTCACCATGTTGAGGAACCCATGACCACCTCCCAGTAGTGGCAACCACTGTCAATGAATATATTTCCTGCTGCCCCATAGCACCCCATGCCACTAAATCTCTCTGGGGTATGGCTTTTCTTCAGAGAGCTTTCATCCTTCTCCATCTGCAATCCATCATTTGAGATCTTCAACTTTTTGTGAGTCATTTTGGGATCCAGTTTAAAGGGTTGGCCTGATAAAAGTAGAAAAGAGAAAAATGCATGAGGATGAATTTAAGAGTTCTTTTTCTTCCTGTAACTACCAGAGAAAACTCACTACCAGAGAAGCCCCAATATGATTATTCTTGAATCAGTACAAGTTGGCTGATGTTTGATTACATTAAGGAAGCATGCCAGAAGTCACCATTTTCAATAAAATAAGAATATGCTGCCCCTTTCATACATTATGAAATTGAAAGGGAACTCTTAGGGTCTCAATTGTGTTCTGTACTTAGCTTTTATTTAACTGGATGGTTTGGTATTTGGGTGGATTTTAGGGGAAGAAGTGTTTGAGCTGAGCAAAGTGAGGAAATAGATGAAATAATTGCTGCTCTGTGACAGAAAAGAGCCAAAAATAACTCAGCAACAGGACAATTTTTTCCCTCTTACAACTGGGATGTAAATAATGTAATTAGGGAACTTCATTAGAGTGACTATTATATCATCAATAATCAGAGAAAATATTTATTGGACAGGATCATTCACAACAGAGAATTCCTTACAGTCATATGACAAAATCAAGCTACTAAGAACCAATTACTCTGTATTGCAAGGGCTGTATTATACAAAATTCATGTGTGGCAGACATTGTTGGTGAACACAACATCCATCCCCTACTTTTTCTCTTACCCACTTTCACCATAGAGGCCAAAAAAGCTAAATACTCCAGCACCTAGCCTCCCTTGATGCTACAGGTGGCTAATAAGATGGAAGTAATTGGAAGCAGGAGTCAGACAGGGTGGGAGAACCTTCTGGGAAAAATGCATGTTTTCTTGATAAAAGAACTACTCATCATTATACCAACCCCTTCTCCCTTCTTCCTACCTTGAAAGAAAATATGACATCTAGAGTTTTCAGTGGCCATACTGTGACCATGTGGCAAAAAACCAATACAGAAAAGGGGAAGAAGCATGGATCTTTTACAATATCACGGAACTGCTGCAATAACCCTACCTTCAAACCCCTTGCTACATTAGAAAGAGAAAAAATACTTCATTAAAGCTACTAACAAATAACTATTTGTTAAGCTAAGTTGAATTTTTTGTCACTTGCAGCGAAAAGCATTTCTAACAGGTATGGCTTCTCTGCAGTATGGTTTTACCAGATTATTCACAAATATAGTCATGATCCACACAACAATGTGTCATTCAATGATGAAACACATATACGACAATGGTATACCGTATGGCCTAGGTGTGGAATAGGCTATACCATCTGGGTTTGTGTAAGTATCCTCAATGATGTTCAGAAAACAATGAAACTACCCAATGATTCATTTTTCAGAATGTTTCCCTATTGTTAAGTAGCACATGTTTGTAGTATTCTTTTACACAACTGTCCTCCAAGCATGAGGGTGCGGTGCAGTGAAAAACTCTTCACTAACATCTTACCAAGCTGCCAGCTGTTTTATGTATATCTGTGTCCACATATATTCCAAGGCCTTGAACAAACCCCTTGACCAAAGCAAAAACTACAACAGTAAAGCTCTCCTTTCCTGGGCCTCTGCTCTCCTGCACAGCTGTGGATGTCTGCTCAGGCTAACTGTATTCCCTAGCACAAAGGGGATTCTGATGTCTCTTTTCAGAATCACTGTAACATACTGTTTGTTTTTAGTCGGGTAGGTTCACTGTTCCGGCTGCCTGCTTGATTTATGGCTTTAACAATGAAGATGTAGCGTGTCCCACTCTGGAGTCCATGTACTGTGTAATGGTTCTGCTTAATGTTGGGCACAATCATCCAGCTATCCACAGAATTATACAGGCCTGTAACATGTGGAAAGACAAGGACATTAACCAGCAGGTAATAGAAGTAGAATGAAAAGCACACTGAAAATTTATCATAAGCCCCTCAAAAGTGAATTTTATTTTGTTTTCTTATGACCCCTGGAAGACATAGTGATATGAACCTTCTCTGCTTCCTTCCTCCCATGGAGCTAGGTTCATGCCTGGTAACTTGCTTCTGATAATTGAATGTAACCACTAGCAAAAATTAGGTTACTTCAATTTTCTTCCAAACAATATAGGAAAAACTACTCTACAAAATCACAGAATCACCTCTTTTATGATTTTTTCCACAAAGGTCCAATCCTCTGAGAGCTGAGTCTGGCCTCGTATGGATAGAGCAGTCCTGTACAGAGCATAGGAACACTGAATCCCAAATCCGAAAGGACACCTAGACACATATTTCCCTCATTTAACAAATGGGAGACAAATGGAGAGAAGAAAAGTGACTTGCCCAAGGCCACAGATAGCTGGTGATGGCACTGAGAGTAAAACCCCATTCATTTTAATCCTAGTTTGGTGTTCTCTCCACTACATCACAAGTCACAGGGTGAACAACGTTTTGCTGACTCTGTAAATTAACAACTCTCTCAGTGCTTATAACTGAACTCTTTCACCTCATCCTCACTCTTCCAAGACCAGTTGAGCTCCAAGGTACCATAGGGAAGCCAAGGAGGTAACACAATAACCTAAGCAAAATATCTCTTCACTTGACACCACAGTTTTATCAGTTCCTGGTTCTGATTCCAATAGCTATTTGAGGTTGGATGGCCCAGAAACACATTATAGTCTGGAATCTTCTTTCCTCCAAATTAGGGAAAAGGATCAGAGACCTATGTACATAATTAAAAACATGTATTTGGATGTACATGTATATAGGTATCTGTGGATTACCTATGTTTCTTCTCTCTTCTGTTACCTTGTTTTCAGTCAGTTTACTGCCTTTTAAACACAATTCTATCAGAGGTGGAAAGGAAAGGGCAATGAAAATGAGTAGTGAATTTAGTCACATCTATGCAGCTGTAGTAAAGGGTTTAAGTGAGGCTGAAAATAAAAACAAATTAAATTTTTGAAAACAATCTGATTGGGAGGATTTATAATTAATTTGAGGGGAAAGTATAAAAATTCTGAATTAAAAGTAGAAAAAGAAGGACAATGGAGGGCAAACAGTTATGTTATAGGAAGCAGAATAATTGGTGGAAATGCTCAATGATTTTTAGGAAAAGACAATAAAGGATAAGAACCAGGGACAATGTTTGAGGGTTTGGCTGTCTGTGTATCAATGCATAGTATCAATCATAAACTGCACATGGAATTTTAATACAAAAAGGGAAATATATGATCTTTTAGACACACTTCTAAAACTACGAAATGAAAGAGACTTCACAATAAGTATTATGCAGCTGTAAAAAAGTCTGAGGATGATCTCTGTGAACTGATATACAATAATTTCCAGGGTATATTGTTAATTGAATAAAGCAAATTTTATAAGAGCTTATATATAATATGCTAACTTATTTCAAGAAAGAAAGGCAAATAAGAAAGCATACATACATATGCCTGGAGCTATAAAAACAACAATAACAACAGGAAGGAAAAGCCAGAAAATAATGAAGTTGGTTATCTACAAAGGATGGGGATAGGGGAATAGGATTTAAAAGATATAAGAGAGAATGACATTTCTCTGAGTATACCTTTTTATACAGTTTTTCCTTTTGGAAACATGTAAATTTGAATATTAAAATGAAATCAATATGACTGGGAAGAGTAAGGACCAAAACTGTAGGCAAACTAAAACAAATGAACCCAAATGCATTTCAAATGAAAAATATCCATACCAAAGGGATGGGGGCAGGAGGAGAATTGCAAACAAGTGTTGAACTCTTGTTTGTTTTTGTAGTGGTACGGGCAAAGCAAAATCTGAAACTATTGTTGATATATTATGGAAGTGAGCAAATGAGTACATGCATTAATGTTTAGAGCCAGGGTTCTCATTGTTGAAGTGGGAACATATAAATATGGAATGGGTAAACGCAAGAAAGAACCTGTGAGGATGGAATGGAATTGGAGGGACAGAAAATCACATTATCTAAATAAATAAATATATGTATATATGTGTATGTATATACATATATGCACATATATTAAGTATATTTGTATACACAGGGGTGGGCAAAGTAGGTTTACAGTTGTGAGTATATGAATCAGTTTAATCTTGTATTATTATTTATTAATTATTATACTATTTTCCATATGAGTAACTGTAACCCTGCTTTTGCCTACCTTGTATTATGTGTGTGTATACATACATGGGTGGATATGTGTATTTCTAGTGTCCAGGTCTTGGTCTCTAATACCATTCTCTCCCTAAAAGAAACCAGGATTTGTTAGGAAAACGGCTTATTAAAAACTGGGAAGGATAAGTTCAAAATGAACCTAGAACCTCTTGTTATGCTGGAAAGTAAGGAAGTGCTCAAGAAAACGATCGGATAATATAAGGACTCAAGAGTCAGTTTAAAAGGCTTCCATTGGCTAAATCTAAGTGATCTGAGTACTAAAATAAGTAAGGACAGTAAAGAATTATCCACCATTCAAAAAAGAATTCAGGAGTCCATACAAATATGCAGATTATTAAATAAACAAATGGAGGTTGGGACTTTTGCTTACAGTATAATGCAGAGTGCCAGCTTGCAAATGTGGGAGGGTATGCTCAGTTGGAAAATCATCATGTTGCAATCATCGGAGTAAAGATCAATCAGGCAAGAATTATTGATGTTAAAACAGGAGTGGGAGTGGGACAGGTTTGATGAGGAAGCAAGATATTTTCGTGGTCCTAAAGCATCACAGCACAAATTGCTTATTATTTGCAGAATGAAAACAGTACACAATGAACAAATCAGTCAACGCCTTTGACCAGGAGATCAAAGTTAGCATCACCAATGAAGGAAAAATGGATATCATATGCCTCCAGATGTGATGTTTTAAGGAGGATACATCTCTTCTGTAATATTCCAGTTATAAATGTATCATCTGGATATAATCATGAGGAAATATCAGACAAACCAAAAATAAAGAATATTATAATAAAATAAAAAGGCACTTAAGATGTCAATATCATTAAAGACAAAGCTGAGGAAATGGTTCAGATTAAAGGAGGCTAGAAATATGGCATTTAAGTGTAATACCTAATCCTAGACTATAAAAGACAATATTGGGTCCTTTATAGGTTGTAAAAGATATCATTGGGCCAACTGTTAAGACTGGAATATGAATGGTGGGTTAGATAAAAGTATTGTACCAATGTTAAATCTCTTAAAGTTCACAACTGTATTGTGGTTATTTAAGAGAATTTCCTTATCTTAGGAAACAATGAAGAATTTAGGAGTGAAAGGCCATGATGTATGCAATTTACTTTCAAATAGTCAAGAAAAAAGAGAAGCATAGAGAAATCCAGCAAATGATAAAGGAAATGTGGAAAAATAGTAACAATGTGTGAATCTAGATAAATAGTATTTGGGAATTCTTTGCACTAGTCTTGCAACTTTTCTGTAATTTTGAAATCATTTCTAAATTTAATAAAGGTAAATATGTGATCCTATAGGTATGACTGAGTCTTGGTGAGATGGGATTTATGATTGAATTATGGTAATGGAATTATACAACATGTTCAAAAGAGAAAGATCAGCCCTAGCTGGTGTAGCTCAGTGGATTGAACTTGGGCCTGGTAATCAAAAGGTCACCAGTTCAATTCCCAGTCAGGGCACATGCCTGGGTTGTAGGCCAGGTCCCTAGTAGGGGGTGCATAAGAGGCAACCACACATTGATGTTTCTCTCCCTTCCCTTCTCTCTAAAAATAAATAAAATCTTAAAAAAAAGAAAACATATTTAAATAAAAAAGGGGGAAAGATCACAATATGGAAATCCATGAACCTGAGTGTAAATGTGTGGTGGAAAGCATTCTATCAGAATGAAAAGGAGGGGAAATAGAAGTTACATCTTTGTGGCAGTATGTTACAGACTTCCTAGCCAGACACAGGTTGTAGTCAAAGCTTTCATAACACAAAACACAAAATTTAAACAAAGGAAAGCTGTATAGTAATGGAGAAGACAATCATCCAACTATCTGTTGGAATTCTTATTCAGCTAAAAACATCGTCTGAAACAAAACTAACATGACTATTCCATATCTTAAATGAAGTGGGGATAAAGTTAAAAATGAAGGAAGAAAGCTGAAGAAATAACAGGAACTACTTCTCCTAACAAAATTCTAACCAACAAGGATAAAATTTCTAGTTAAAAAATGTGGAGTGTGACTATTTTAAGATTCCCCATATAACCTGTATCATAGTATCTGTCCTTATGTGTCTGGCTTATTCCACTTAGCATAAGGCCATCCAGGCTCATTCATGCTGTCACAAGGGGCAGAGTTTCCTTCTTTTTTAGGCTGAATAATATTCTATTGTGTGTATAAACCACACTTTCTTCATCCATGCATTTGTTGATGGATAACTTTTTGTATGTCAATCATACCTAAATAAAAAGGTTTGAAAAGACAGAAAATGCAGAAAACAAGGGAAAGTAGCTCTTGGAAGTGAGATTCAGTCAAGAGTGGCAGGCCAGACTGGCAGGTAGGACTGGAACCTTGAACCTTCATGAATACTTATTCCTAGTAAAATAGTTTCAGCTTATCTTCCCATTGTCATCCAAAATTTTGCTTCATGGTCTGCTGTTGTCTCAGTCCTATTCCACTTTTCTATCAATGATCAGAAGAAAGACATGGAAGGCAGGCTGGGAGCAGAAGTAAATTTATTAGAAGGCAGAAACTTGATTCAAATGGATATTGGCAGGCTGGAATGAAGAATCAATGCTAACTAGATTAAATGTAATAGGGATGAATTCAAGTTGTTGTATTTATATTTATTTAGACAATCAATTGAATAGGAATAGTATTTGAAATTCACAGGGATGTCAGCTGACCATATGCTCAGCCAACATTCAGTAGTCAATGTGACTACTCTAAAAAAAAAAAGGTTCTGAGCGAGAGGTAGGGCATCAGCTATACACAAGACAAATAATTCAGCTATTCTCTGAACCGGTCAGACTACTTTTGGAGTGTATTTGCATTTTTTCACAGCACATTTTATAAAGCATTTTGACAAATAGGAGTGTGTTCATAAAAACAATACCAGGATGGTAAAGGGTCTGAAACATGAGAAGCAATTTAAAGAACTGAGAATGTTTAGCCTGAAAAAGAGAAAATTTACAAGGGCCATAAGAACTACCTAAAATTATCTGAAGAACTGTCATGTGAAAGATTGATCAGGGTTGTTAGTGAGGCATAAAAGAGCAGACCAAGGACTAACTAGTAGCTGTTGTTTAATACAAGGAGCATTAGGCTTGAAATCTGACAGGCTTGGATTCAAATCTTGACTCCATCAGTTTGTAGCTTTGTGAACTTGGGCAACTCACTAAACTTGAGCCTCAGTTTCTTCATCTATAAAACAGAATTAATATCATTTCATAAGGCTAAGAACTCATGAGGACTAAATGAGATTATGTAAGTGCGAGTGTTTGTAAATGGCAAAACATTATACACATGTAAATTATTATTGTCATTATTTACTAGGAGAAAGAATGAGACCTTTTATAAAGATGCACTGACAATTAGTTACAGCTGCACAATAATTAAATGAGCTGTTTCATTACAAGTGAGTGATCCATCACTGGAAATACCTAATCAGATACAAGATAATCATCTACTGGGTGTCTGGTAGAACAGATTAGACTAAATGACTTCGAAGGTCATCCCTTCGAATTTCAAGATGCTGTAATCCTATTCCTATTAAGACATCCTTCAAGCTTTTCTTTACAAAGAGTTATTTATACTTGAAAATAGAGGTGACAGCCTTTAGATCTCTTCCACTTCTTGGACTTATTCTCAACTCCAGAAGACCACTGTTCTCCCCATATTGGGAAGAAGAAGCACAGATGCTGGTTCTGACTTTCCCCAGCAAAAGAGACAAGTGCAGAACAGCATGTTGGGAAGGCCTTAGAGTTTGTGACTTCACAAACTGAAGAAACACCCAAGAACACCCAAGATCACAGCTACGTGGGCTAAGTGGCTTAGGTTGAAGCTGCACAAGGCAAGTGTCTTCGAGAGTTTGACCCCAAAAGTCCTCTCACCTCCCCACCCCACTATGTGGCTCAGAATTCTTACAGTTCAGGAAAAGGAGCCTATTGAAGGGAGGGTTTCAAAACTCCTCTCATGTAAGTTTGTGAAGTCAGAAACAGAATTGAAAACACACAAGTAAAAGAAAATACTAATTTTCAGCTATGCAGATGCAAACTTAGGATGAGAATCAGTTTCAGTCTTGAATCCAGCTTTAATTCTGCTTTCATTTCCATTTTTCCCCAAAGCATAGATGAGAACTTGAACCTTGAACCCTCTTGTTTGGCAATCAATGAGTTAAGTTCTTACTCCAATTCATCAGAAGCTGAAACCATAATGTGAGAGCTAAATGATGTCTTTTTGAACATCCTTAATTTTGTGGCCCACTGATAAAGTTTCATATTTGGTGTAATTTTTAGAGGAAAGGGAGAAGGGATAAAGGGGAGAGTGACAGAGACAGGAGGCTTGTCACTATATTCACTGGTACAAATGGATATGGTAAAGGAAGTAAATAGTCTTTGAACATAATTATTGTATTTTACCATGATAATGAAGTGGAAGAAGAGTCAAAGAGAGGGATGATCACATGTATAAAATCAGCAATGATGGTGACTTAGCAACCCAGCAATGAATTATGAGTTCTGTTTTGAATTGGGAGAGTGAGGTGACAAGGATTAACTGAGGAAAGGCTAAGAATTATATAAACAAATGGAGGTGGCCTCAGTGACTTCCCTGCAAGAAAATAGACAACTTTCTGATGGGCAACACTTCAGTAAGCCCTTTGCAAGGCCCTGGGGGAGCTTATACTGTCTACAAAACACTGTTCTAAACAACCTAACGTGTCTTACAAACACTTGCCTCGTGGCGCCCCGGCCAATCTTGAGCAGCTTACTGCTTCCTTACATTTCCTTATCTCTGGCCACAGGCCCCAACTACACCATGACTTACTGATGAAGTTAGCCTGGCCAGTGAATATGGTGTACTGAAGCTCATAGGAGCTGATGCTGAATTCATCATCTGAGATCCAGTGGACTGTAATGGTGTCATGGGAGGCAGTACAAAGTTCCTCTCGGATAGATGGTGGGTTTGGGGCTGTAGGGAAAGGGGGAAAAGAAGGTAAGGAAAGCACATTCTCTGTTCTGGAATTTTACAATCATTACTCACACTGCCCAACCCAACATGTTGTGGAGAGATTTTAATAAACAATTTTAGATTGCATGTAATACAGCCTGAAGCAAAGAGCTAAGAGCTCAAGTTCCCTCAACTCACTTTTGCTTCATTGATAAAGATATTTTAGGCAAAGATATAAACTTAAGTTATTGAGATGAATGACCAATTTACTCTGTATGCACAAATACATGTAAATATTAGACCAAAATTGTCATACAGCTTTTTTATTACATGACTTTCAACCTATTCCTTTTTATGTCAAAATAAGTTTGGCAGTATAGCCAAGTGCAAAAAAATATGTGCTTCCCCATCTGTAAAATAGGGATGATAATTACATCATAGATTTGTTGCAAGGACTCATGACATAAAATTAATATACAATGTCTGGCACAAGTAGATGTTCAATAAATGACAGTTATTTTAATATATTAACAAAATAACTACAAATACAAAGTTATTATATGTGTGTATTTTCCTCATAAAATAATAATTCAAATAATCCTGAATGTAGTCAGCATTTTTAAAAGGCTGATTGTATCCCCTTATTTTATACAACTATCTGCAAGCCAGATATTTCTTACACTTTTCTTTCCAATCTGCTAATTCTTCAGTTTCCTCAAAACCATTTGAGTGATATCTGTACCTATGTGGGGCACTCTCTAATATTCTATAAGTGTCACCTGAGTTCTACCCCCATAACAAGTAACAATATATTACTGACAGGCTCATAAAGAGAAATCCATCAGCAACTTCTTGTTTTTTTTTTTTTTACCTCTAAGTATGAGTGGTATACTTATTCTGCCCCCAGAAATATTTGACAAACCATCTTTCTTTTCTGTTACATGAACTAAAATGTGTTCTATTTAAACAGATACATGTATTAGCCCTGACTGGTATGGCTCAGTGGACTGAGTGCTGGCTTGTGAATCAAAGGGTCGCAGGTTCGATTCCCAGTCAAGGGCACATGCCTGGGTTGCAGGCCAGGTCCCCAGTGGGGGGGATGTGTAAGAGGCAACCACACACTGATGTTTCTCTCCCTCTCTTTCTCCCTCGCTCCCCCTCTCTCTAAAAATAAATAAATAAAATCTTTAAAAAATAAAATAAAAAGATACATGTATCATTTTATAGGTTATAAAAGCATTTTAATTATAAATATTGGCCTTTTCATATTATTTCAAAGTATTAACACAACAAAACAAATGAATTAAAACAGGAAAAGACACACAGTATTTTCACACCTGTTAAATAATCTAGCCCCTCCAGCAATTTCTTTTCTCTGGAAAAATCTAAAGCAAAGTTTTCAAAGGCATCATTAAAATTGATGTCTGGAATCAGAACTTGAGAAGATGCAGTTGCCATAGTGACCCTGCAAAGAGAAAAGTACAATATACATCAAAATATATTTGCAATCTTTATCCAGTGTTTGATTTCTGGTTTAACAAGGTGAAAATAAATTACTCGTATAGCTTGATTCCTTAAGTAAAAAATATATCTGTTTTTTGCCAATGAAAACATTTTAATGTTAATTATCAAGAACCAATAATGGGTTATATCATGTTTATTCACATATGTTCACCTCTCAAACACCCCCCATCCTGTCTTAATTTTTAGAAGTAAAAACAGGATTTTTTCCCCTCTGTATCAATTTATATCTGGCAGGCAGCATCAAAACTAGACCTCTGAAGGCTTAGTATGACCAATTCGAGAGATTTTTTTCTCCACATCTTTTTTAATGCTAGTCAACAAGCCAGCACACTGGGGCTGAGTTACAGCCTTTCCCTAAATACTGTAATTTATTTGATCTTTTTTATAACATTTACACTTAATTGTATTATTCTGTACTTATACAATGTTATGTTAGTTTTATCTCTTCAAGTAATTCTAAGCATCTCAAGAACAAGGCTCATATTTTGTACTTCATATCTTCCATGGTCCTTAAGACAGTGCTGGGCATATAGTAAATAAATAATTGTTGAATGAATAACTGAATGACTAACAACAACAACACAACCGTTAATATTTATTGAGTATTTAGTATTTTTACATAGATACTTTACCTACATTATGTAACTTATTTCTTACCATAACCCTGTGTAGTGTTATCTCCATTTTGTAAGTAAGAAAGCTGACACGTAGAGAGGTTAAGTAACTTGCCCAAGGTCACACAATCAGTAAGGGACAGGAAAAAATATATAACCGAACCCATGCTCATTGGCTTTTCAACTATATACCCTTAACCATTTAAGAGTTCCATTAAAGAAAAAGAATGTAGGTATGGATTCCAAGATGGCTGAAGAGTAGGTGGAAGTTACACTCACTTGCTTCCAGTGCCAAATCAGATTTACAGCTAAATTATAGAGCACTCAACTTGAAAAAACAACTGAAGCCTAGCTGAACTGAAATATTATAGCCAAGGACTTGCAGAAGAAGCTACACAG
This sequence comes from Carollia perspicillata, assembly GCA_004027735.1. Classification (NCBI taxonomy): domain Eukaryota; kingdom Metazoa; phylum Chordata; class Mammalia; order Chiroptera; family Phyllostomidae; genus Carollia; species Carollia perspicillata. Next base: position 34,244 of record PVKM010008429.1, read on the forward strand.
AGACTGGTAACAAGGTCAGAGATGTGGAAAGGGCTAGCCCCTGCACACAGGTGTGGCAGTCTAGTGGAGGAATATCTTGGCTGCAAAACTTCCTCCCCCACCAGGAGCATGGGGTGTGAACCCATACAGGAATCCCCATCCCAGAGCAACAGAGACAAGTAGAAGAGTCTGAATAGCACCTGGTAGTGAAAATCAGTGGGGATTCAGTAACCTGGGAGAGAAGCGCATCTGCTAGACATCCAGACACCACCTCCCCAGGTTGAGCACTCCTACTGTTACACCACCAGCCTGGGAGTGCACTGCCTAACTACTGGCAGCACCACTCTATGGTATTCAGGTCCTGTACAGTGGTCTGCTGGTTGCACCCAGCAGGAACTTTGGGGGTGCTCTTCATCTGGAGAAGCTCTTGGCAGAGACTCAGACAGTGAATTATGTAGCTTTGGAAACAAAAGACTGTTCTTACCCACCTTGAGTGCAAAGCCAGTGCCCCTCCTCCCACCTGTTTAATTGTGTGTCTTGTCCTTCCACTCCTGTGGTCCCATCCTCCTGAGTTCAGTAATGCAGGAGAATAAGAGTGCCTGGCAAAGCTGAGACTTTTGGAGCACGTCTCCTTCAGAGGCTTTTTGTCTGGGAATCAGATGGGCGGCTTCTAGGTCATGTGGCTACATCATGGGGTGGGGAACATTCCTATCTCTCCTGTGAGCTCAGTCCATGCTATTTCTTTTTTAAAAAAAATTTATTTTAATTGTTGTTCAGGTATAGTTTTCTATCTTTTACTCCCATCCCAGTCCATCCCCCCAGTGCTCCCCACCTCCCTCCCATTTCCACCCCCCTTAGTTTTTGTCCATGTGTCCTTTAAGCTTGTTCCTGTTATCCCTTCCCTTTTTTCCCTGAAATTCCCTCCCCTCTCCACTCTGGTTACTGTCAGCCTGTTTTCTATTTCACTGTCTTTGGTTATATTTTGCTTGCTTCTTTGTTTTGTTGTTTAGGTTCCTATTAAAGGTAAGATCTTATGGTATTTGTCTTTCACCACCTGGCTTATTTCACTCAGCATAATGCTTTCCAGTTCCGTCCATGCTGTTGCAAAGGGTAGGAGCTCCTTCTTTCTTTCTGCTGCATAGAATTCCATTGTGTATATGTACCATAGATTTTTGATCCATTCATCTACTGATGGGTACCTAGGTTGCTTCCAACACTTGGCTATTGTAAATTGTGCTGCTATGAACATTGGGGTGCATAGATTCTTTCGGATTGATGTTTCAGGGTTCTTGGGATATAATCCTAGAAGTTGAATTGCTGGGTCAAAAGGCAGATCCATTTTTAGTTTTTTGAGAAAACTCCATACTGTTGCCCATAGTGGTTGAACCAGTCTGCAATTCCACCAACAGTGAACTAGGGTCCCCTTTTCTCCACAACCTCCCCAACACTTGTTGTTTGTTGCTTTGTTTATGATGGCCATTCTGACCAGTGTAAATGGTATCTCATTCTGGTTTTAATTTGCATTTCTCTGATGGCTAGTGATACTGAGCATCTTTTCATGTGTCTCTGAATCCTCTCTATGTCCTCCTTGGAGAAATGTCTGTCCAAGTCCTTTGCCCATTTTTTGATTGGGTTGCTTATCTTCTTGGAGTGGAGTTGTATAATCAAAACAGCCTGGTACTGGCATAAAAATAGGCACATAAACCAATGGAACAGAACAGAGAGCCCAGAAATAAACCCAAGTCTCTACAGTCAGTTAATATTCAACAAAGAGGGCAACACCATAAAATGGAATAAAAATAGTCTCTTCAACAAATGGCGTTGGGAGAACTGGACAGCTAAATGCAAAAAAATGAAACTCGAGCATCAAATTACACCATACACAAAAATAAATTCAAGATGGATAAAAGACTTAAATATAAGCTGTAACACCATTAAAATCCTAGAGAAGAACATAGGCAGGAAAATATCAGATCTCTCACGCAGCAATATTTTTACTGGTATGTCCCCTAGAGCAAGGGATGTAAAGGAAAGAATAAACAAATGGGATCTCATCAAAATAAAAAGCTTCTGCACAGCTAAAGAAAACAGCATTAAATTAAAAAGAGAAACAACTATATGGGAAAACGTATTTGCCAATGACACCTCAGACAAGGGTTTAATCTCCGAAATACACAAAGAACTTACAGGACTCCACTTCAGTCCATGCTATTTCCCCAACAGGATTCATTTTACCTGCCTTTCCAGCAGCTGGGGGCCCTGCCCTTCTGAGCTTAGTCTTGCGGTAGGGGAAGGGGGGATCTGAGAGCTACTCAAAGCTGGGACCTTTGGTGCAAGTCTACCTCAGGGGCTCTTGCCCAGAAAAGGGAAGAAGTGCCTGCCCCACTCCTACAGGCTTACTGGCACCACCTCCAATGAGAAACGGTTTGGATCTGACCTCCCAAGTCTCTGTGGCCTCATCCTGCGGAACTCAACTCCATGGCTGGGAGTGGGGGAAGGACAAGGGTAGGTAGTGTTGCTTGGAGCTGGGACAAAGGAGTGTTTCTCCTTTGGAGGCTATTATCTGGGACTAAGATGAAGTGCTTGGCCCCTTCCTACACCATTGCCAATGGGAAACTTTTTTGATCTGTCCTCCATAATTCCACTGGCTCCACCCTGCTGAGCTTCCTCCTGCAGAAAGGATGGCTGGCTGCACCCAACCTGAACCTGCAGCATACTCCTCCTGAAGGAGCCAGAGTTGGACACTTGCAGAGACTGACTGGCATAGCTCTGGAGTAGGAGTCACTCTCCCTTCATTGATTATCTGACCATGTGTACCCCAGTAGGAAATCTACTAGCCCCATTCTCCTGACCCCAGTCACCCTAACCTACTCATTACCTGTTGAAGTGTCTTTGGGTCATGGCAGCCTGGGCTCATTCTACAGTCTTTCCTCAGAAGTCTCTGGTGGAAGACCAGGCAACTTTAGGAGGAGATAGAGTAGCTGAGAGGTGGAGGTGAACCTCAGAGAGCCACAAACCTTTTACTGACCTGCCCCCAGATCTAAGCTGGAGGAAGCTGACCCTTGGATACAGATTGGCCCCTCACAGGCACACCAATGACTAGTAGACACAGCCAAAAACATTAAGTAGCATGACAGCTCCAGACAGGTAGCTCAAGTCTGGTTACACAGAATATCTGACATCGACTTGTACGTGAACTCTGCTGAAGTGGACTCAGAACCAACACAACCATTAGGGGACTTTAGACCACACCTGAACTCAACAAAATTAACCACACAAGGGGCACATGCAAAGGGAAATTCCAACAGGCTCCAAAATTTGCTGGGAACAACTACATCTCAGGGGGAGGTTCATACATAGTGACTCATACACAGTGATTGAGATTTATGCTAATAGTCAACCAGCCTGAAGGATTAACTCCACCCATGAAATGGCCAACAGCATTCAAGGCTCAACTATAACAGGAGGGGGCACACAACACACAAGAAACATTCCTGGAGCACTGAGCTCAGACGATCTGGAAGATCACACCACTATGCCCCCCAAAACACCTACATCATAAAGACATCATAGCAAGTTTATGAGTCATAGAAAATCTATCTAATACACAGAGACAAAATAGGGAGACAGAGAAATATGCTCCAAATAAAAGAATAAAACAAATCCACAGAAAAATAATTAATGAAATAGAAGCAACAAAGATTCCAGATAAAGAGTTTATGTTTTAAAAGATTTTATTTCTTTTTAGACAAAGTGAAAGAGAGGGAGAAGGGCCCTTCCTTCACATACAGCACCACAACACAGCGACAGGGGTTGCCCCACCCCAGCAAACACCTAAGGTTCCACCCCTTACTATGTAACAGGTGTGCCAAGACAAAAAAATATGGCCCAAATGAAAGAACAGGTCACAGCTTCAGATAAAATAAAACTAAGCAATGAAGAGATAGCCAACCTATCAGATGCAGAATTCAAAACACCGGTAATCAGGATGCTCACAGAAATGGTTGAGTATGGTCACAAAATAGAGGAAAAAGTGGAGGCTATGAAAAGTGAAATAAAGGAAACTGTACAGGGAACCAACAGTGAAGGGAAGTAAACTGGGGCTCAAATTAATGATTTGGAGCAGAAGGAAGAAATAAACATTCAACCAGAACAAAATGATGAAACAAGAATTCAAAAAAGTGAGAAGAGGCTTAAGAACCTCTGGGACAACTTTAAACATTTCAACATCCAAATCATAGGAGTGCTAGAAGGAGAAGACAAGCAAGAAAATGAAAACACATTTGAAAATGTAATGAAGGGGAACTCCCCTAATATGGCAGAAGAAATAGACTTCCAGGAAATCCAGGAAGTTCAGACAGTTTGGACCCAAGGATGTACCCACCAAGGCATATCATAATCACATTACCCAAGATTAAAGTCAAGGACAGAATATTAACAGAAGCAAAAGAAAAGAAGACAGTTACCTACAAAGGAGTTCCCATAAGACTATCAGTTAATTTCTCAAAAGAAACCTTGCAGGCAAGAAGGGGCTGGAAAGACGTATTCCAAGTCATGAAAGGCAAGGACCTACATCCAAGATTGCTCTATCCAGCAAAACTATCATTTAGAATGGAAGGGCAGATAAAGTGCTTCCCAGATAAGGTAAAGTTAAAGGAGTTCATCATCACCAAGCCCTTGTTATAT
>PVKM010008430.1:0-39026 GCA_004027735.1 Carollia perspicillata
CAGAAGTGGCAATATTTGTATCTGTCCCTACTGCCTCTGTACTTTTAGTTGTCTGGTTGCCTCTTTCAGAGAGCCTGACTATACATTGCCTGCCAGCACCCTGCCCTGGGGCAGTCAAGCCACGGAGGGCATCCTGAGAAGGAGCCCCTGCCAACTGCTTTCCCCACCAGCCCTCCAAGCTGGTCCTGCTTCCCTGAGCCCACTGGGACACCCTTGCCCTCACTAACTTGACTACTTTGCAACTGATGTGTAGATCCAGAGCCCCAACTTCCAAATCCAGAAGCCCAAGCCAACATGGGAAGCAGACAGCAGGACCCGGCCTCTGACTACTGTGCCTCAGCAGGTGCCAAGAAATATCACCTGTGCAGAGGACTTTGTGAGAGTCCCACAACTGCATCCTGCATCTTTTGGCTGTCTACACAACTATCAGATGGATTTTAATTAAAAATAAATTAATTAATTAATTAGATCATATTTTTGCCCTACTTAATCTTCTAGTGGCTCCTTACTTACCCTCGAAATAAAATTCAAACCCCTTTCCATGGCCCACAGGGTCCTTTATGACAAAGACATTGGCCCTCTATCTGGCTTTGCCTCCTTCCACTCTTTTCACAGTCTGAGGCTCAAGGCTTCCTCATCCTTCAAGTGAAGCTGGGGGCCCTATGCACACTGCCTTTGTGCCCATGAGCTTCTGTGGCCTGTGAGGGCCACCATTTGCAAGGGCTCAGGCTTACCAGGCCTCCACCCCTCTGATCACCCAATTGTGGGATGGTAGGTTAACACCTCCTCTGGCTTCATTTACCCGGGTGATTGGCTAAGAAGCCACCTCAGCCCAGCCTGCAAAACCTAAGAAGCTGGAAAGTGAGAAGACTAGAAAGCTTGGGAGCTGGGAGCTGTTGTCAGATCCCTCACGGCCCTCCAAAGAGTTCCTTGTAACAGGATGCCTTGTGGTAGGCATTCTTCTATGTTAGCCATGAGGCAATTTGGTTATGCAGGTCATTGGTCCCAAATACTAGCTCACTCATCTTTAGGTGGCAGGACCATGCAGAGAGGCTGTTGATTCCCTGCTGGTCCCCTTCCAGTATTCATGGACAGCTTTCTCCCTGACAAAGCATTTTTGAAGCCAAGATTCTGCCTCCTCCTTTCCCTCAGATCTTTTAGTTGTGGTTAAAATACACCTAACATAAACTCTGAGTCATTTTAAGTGTACAGTTCAGTGTTATTAAGCACATTTACATTGTGGTGCAACCATCACCACCACTTATCTCTAGAACTCTTTTCATCTTGCAAAACTGAAACTCTGTCCCCATTAAATACTAACTCTCCCTCTCCCTCCCAGCCCCTTGCAAACAGTATTCTACTTTCTTTCCCTGTGAGTATGACTCTTCTAAGGACCTCAAACAAGTAGAATCATACAGTAGTTGTCCTTCTGTGTTTGGCTTCTTTAAATCAGCATAATGTCCTTAAAGGTTCATCCATGTCATAACATGTGTCATAATTTCCTTCCTTTTTAAGGCTGAATAATATTCCATAATATGGGCATAGTGCATTTTGTTTATCCATTTACCAGTTAATGGGCATTTAGGTTGTTTCTACCTCTTGGTTATTGTGAATAACGTTGCTATGAACATGGGTGAGCAGATATCTGTTCAAACCCTTTTGATTCTTTTGAGTATATACCCAGAAGTGGAATTTGCTGGATCAATATGATAATTCTCCACATTCTTGCCAACACTTGTTATTTTCTGCTTCTTTATATCTTTTTTTAAAGTAGCTATGCTAATGGATATGTGATGGTATTTCATTGTGCTTTTGATTTGTATCTCCCTAATAATTAGTGATGTTGTGCATCTTTTCATGTGTTTATTGGTTATTTCTATATCTTTTTTGGAGAAATGTCTATTTAAACCCTTTGCCCATTTATTTTTAAAAGATTTTATTTATTTTTAGAGAGAAGGGAAGGGAGGGAGAAAGAGAGTGATAGAAACATCAATGTGTGGTTGCCTCTCATGTGTCCCCTACTGGGGACCTGGCCTGCAACTTAGGCATGTGCCCTGACTGGGAATCAAACCAGAGACTCTTTGGTTTGCAGGCTGCCACTCAATCCACTGAGCCATGCCAGCCACAGCTGTTTGCCCATTTTTTAATCAGGTTATTTGTTTTGTTGGTGTTCAGATTTACAAGTTCTTTATGTATTCTGGACATTAACTCCTTTTCAGATGTATGATTTGCAAATATTTTTTCCCATTCCATAGGTTGCCTTTTTATTCTGTTGGTTGTTTGCTTTGATACGCAGAAGTTTTTTAATTTTGATGTCATCCAATTTATCTGTCATTTCATTTCCTATGCTTTTGGTGTCATATGCAAGAAATCTTTGCTACATGAAAAGTCATGAAGTTTCTCCCTTATGTTTTCTTCTAAGAGTTTTATCGTTTTAGCACTTAAGTTTAGGTCTTTGATTCATTTTGAGTTAATTTTTTTACTTGGTATAAGGTGAAGGTCCAACTTCATTTTCTCTAACACAGATACCCAATTATTCCAAGACCATTTGTTGAAATTCCTCAGCTTTTAAAAGTAGTGACAAGGAGCAGGGTAGCTGAAGGTATCTGGATGACTATGAACAAAGCCTTTCCTCTCCCTGGACCACTCACTTGTTCAAGCAACCTGGGTAAGTTACTCAGCTCTAACTCTTTGGTCATTTTGTCATTCTTCATTTCCCATCCATCCATTCATTCATTCATTCATTCATACAGCATGCAATGTCCAAACCTGGAGCTCACAACTTGTGTACAATTTAGAGGGTCTGTGATATTAGATGGGGGAATAATATTCTTAATATTCACTAGCCTCCAACTAAAATTTAGCATTATGGGTAATGAATGCAGGCAACCAACTACAGGAAGATTAGCAGTACCTGTGAGTTTTTCAACAAGAGAAATATCCCTGATATTTTCATAGTATGTTATCGTGGCAGCAGCTCTACCCAAATATCCTTTATGCTTGTCACTACTTACAAATTACAATAATTAATGTATTTTTCAGACTATGAGATGCATTATTTTCCCCAAAATTTGGGAGGAATAATGGCTGTTAATACTGCTGTTGAATTCTGTTTACATTTACATTGGTGAAATGTTATGTATTTATGTTATTAAATATTTTACCACATTTTTTGCTTCAAAAATTTTTTTCCAATTTTTCTCCTCTAAAACCTAGGTGCATCTTATGATCCGAAAAATACAGTATTGGACCTGCCACTCTATCTTGTTATTTAACTTATCAGTGAAGATACACATATATTTTACAATAGCACAATTGTGATTTTTATAAGATTTTGATCACTGTATTCAATAAAAAGCTTTCCTTTGTAATTCTACCTATTTTGCTTCACACACTGAAAAAATATTATTCTGAGAAGAACACTACAGGCTCTCCCAGATGATCAAGGAAAAGGTTAAGACGCTCTGCCCTACATTGGTTGCTACGAACACAGCCTTGGAAGATCCCAGCTGCCAGTAGTGGGAAGGAATACAGAGGCATAGAGAGAATATAGTATGGTGGTTTTTGTGCCAGGCACTGCAGGATCCAAGCAGACTATGCAACTCCAAGTAGACCAGTCTTTTCTTGGAGGCCTATGTACAAGGAGAGACTATCCACTCCTTAGCCTTGAGGAGTCATCCTGCCCCAGTGACCTGCCCTTCTTCATGTAGGTAATGTGATTCAGAGAATGCAGACCTTCCCACTTGGGAGCAGAACATCAGCTCTCCTTTCCCCTCTTCTGCTAACACCAGATATATTTAGCTGTAGTTCAGAGATGTTCACTGTACTCTGGTCGCTATGGAAATTCCAGGGTTTCCTTAGCAACAGCTCTGGTTCAGCCTTGTTGCTAGGGAATGCTGGGATTTCCCAGGCTGCTTCCTGAGCAAGACTGCTCTAGCCCTTGGAAAGAGGCATGAGCACAGTTGTGTGCCTGAGCCCCCAAGGAATGGATGGCCCATCCCCTTTGGACCCTGTTCCTCTCAGGGCATGCTGGCCCATAGCTAAGTGAAGATGGGCTGCACAATGGGTGAGAAGTCGTGAGAGAGGGATGAGAAGGGAGTGCTGTGGAGTGAGCAAACTAATTACAAAAATCCAAATAAGCCCAACGGATGCCAGGAAGCAGAAGACACTGGATTTCTAGAAGCTCTTTAATCTTCCAGTCCATCACTTGACTGTTTTTACAAGATTTTCACATAGCACAAACCTGCTTGGTTTCAAGAGCAGGCTCAAGGTTAGAACAAAGTCCAACCTCATGGTTGCACAAACTAAGCAGTCCCACAGGGCCCCATGCTTAGTTGGGCTCTGCATGATTGATATAATGCTCTGGTGTCACCACCTTGAAACTCAATTTTAAAAAAAGCTCCAAGTGTTTATTTTTCATTTGGCTCTTCAGATTATGTAACCAGTCCTAGTCATAAATCCCATTTTGCTTCACACAGAGAAAAAAAACTGACTCATAGGATGCTGATGTAGTTAGCCCAAGTTCAAATGTCACAGAGCACACTTTATGGGCCACTGCATTTGACCTTAGCTGCTCTCAGACACAAGCAACTGGAGGGGCTTGACCCAAACAGGCCTTCAGCATGGGAAGACACTCCTTGGACCTCCATGAAAGGAAGATAGGGATGGCCAGAGTCATGGTCCCTTCACTTGTTCTAGGGGTTGAGCAGAGAACAGAAGAAAATAAGGCTTTAGGGAACTCCCAGTATAGTAAAAGAAGCTGCCAACATTAAGTAGATACAGTTGGAATAAGGGCAGAGGCAGTGGTGAGTCCATGGCAAGTGGTAGCTGCACTGGTTCTACTGATGTCTTAGGAAGTCCTGAAGAGGACATCTACTTCTTACTGCCCTGGATCCTTTAGAGTGGATGTTTCCCATCTATTTGTCCCCTAGGCACTAAATCTATGGCACCAGGAAAAGCTCCATGCAATATTATACACATATTTAGTGAGACTTTCTGCATGCCAGGATCTGGGGTGATATATGTTCTGGGCTGAATTGTACTGCCCTTCCCCCACCCAGAAATGCATATGTTGAAGAACAAATACTAGTATGTCAGAATGTGTCTGTATTTGGAGATAGGATATTTAAAGAGGCAATTAAGTTTAAATGGGGTTTTTAAGGTAGACTCTAATCCAATATGACTGATGCCCTTAATAAGAAGTAAAGATTAGCCCTGGCTGGTGTAGCTCAGTGGATTGAGCATGGGCCTGTGAAGCAAAGGGTCGCTGGTTCAATTCCCAGTGAGGGCACATGCCTGGATTGCAGGCCAGGTCCCCAGTGGGGGACATGTGAGAGGCAACCACACATTGATGTTTCTCTCCCACTCTTTCTCCTTCCCTTCCCCTCTCTCTAAAAATAAATAAATAAAATATTTTAAAAAAGAAGTAAAGATTAGGACACACAGACACACACAGAGGGCAGACCATGTGGGAGCACAGGGAGAAGATAGCCATCTGTAAGTCAAGGAGAGAAGCCTCAGGATAAACCAACCCTGCCAACACCTTGATCTCAGACGTCTCAACCGCCAAAACAGGGAAATAAAACATTTCTGTTGTTTAAGCTCCCAAGTCTGTGGTACTTTTGTTATGGCAACCCCAGGAGACTAATACAATATCCTTCACTGCTCCCACTCCTATGGGATAAAATATGAATATCTCATAGAGGAGAGATCTGACACTATCAGAGATTAAGTATCTTGCTTAGGGTCATACTGGCTACCCCACAGCCATGTCAGGACACATACTCAGCTTAGTTTGACACCCAAACCTGTGCTCTCAACTTTAAGCCTAGGTGGGTTGCACCCCAGCTCACACATCTCAGAACAACTCAAGCCCTTTCCTGGGTATGCCCGTACCTCTGTTGTCCTGTGGGCTGAGGTACTTTTGGCATATGCCACCAGGACCCATGACCAGCATATTTCTGCCTGGGATTCCAGTTTCTCAAAGCTTCCTGGTAGTTGGCACTGGTAACCCAGCTGAGATCATTGCCCTGGCTGAATTCTTTCACAGAAGGACTCTGGGGCCATATTGACATTTACTGTCCTAGAAGAAACAAAAGAATGGATCTGAAAAAAAGTGAAAAAATGTCACAAAGCAAAGTGGCAGCTGCATGGGGTCCCTAAACCCTTCAGCACTAGGGGGACATCTTCCTTTAAGGTTAAAATAGCTACATTAGGAAATGCCAGATTCTGCTGTCCTCATGTAAAGGAGTACTTTAGCTCCTTCTTTGATGTTTTCCTTTTATCTCTGAGGAAGTCAAGTATCTCCCTAAGGAAAGAGCTGTTTACTCAGAGAAAATCATGTCACTCCCCTGGAAGGCAAAGCAACTGCAGAAAGTTAAGGGGAATTGCTTCTTTTTTTAAAAAAAAATAACAGGGCTTTTTTCTTGAGGTATAATGCACATGTAATAAGCTGCACAGATCATAAATATAAAGCTTGATGTGAAATTTAACAAATCTACACTCCCATGTAATCATCTAGGTCAAAATGGTAGTTGTAGTTTTAAACAGAAGCCCCCACCTCTCTGCTGGAAAGTTTCCATGCACAGTGTACCAACTCTGGCCATGCCAGGTATTGAGTCTGAGAATGCAGAATTGAGGCATAAGTGAAGTAGATGCCTTATTAACCTACCAGCACCAGAGCTGTGATGGAGAGAGAGGACAGGGGCTAGAGGAGCACTGAGAGGCATATAAATCCAGCCAGGGCCAGTCACAAAAGATTCCCCTAGAGCATGTGACAGGTAGGCTGAATCTTGTAGAATAAGAATGAGTCTTCTGAGGGGAGGGGAGAAGTAAGGGGGCATTTTGGACATACAGATATGCAAAGACTTAGGGGTATCATACAGCTTAAGAAAAAGAGTTCACAGGATGACATTGGGTCAGGAACAAAACGTGATTACAGAGAAATGAAACTGAGCTTCTTGTCTGAGTTGGAAGCTGTCTCTGAGGCCAGAACAGTCAGTGGCTCTCTAATGGTCATGTCAGGTATTATTGCTTGTGTTCAAGGGTTGCTGTTGCACAATACACAAAACAAAGCACAGGAACAGCATGATTCTCATAGCAACGTCCAGAATAAATGTGAACCTCTGCCTGAAAAGTCGCATTGCAGAGCAAGTTACATAAACAGAATTATCTAACAGGTCCCAGCACAAATTGATCCAGTTATCTACAATGAGCTTAGCACTGATGTTTAAAGCAGTGGGTATCAAAGAGATGTTCAGGGTTACAAAATCTAAAATGCATACTTCATTTCATTCATTGTCCCAACATGTCATTTTCCCCCTCTTTAAATATTTGTTTCATTTTGTCACCAGAATGTATCTTTTTAAGCTTCATTTAATCCTTTGTGAAAAAAAGAAAAGTATACACATAGATGACTACATACATACATGCATGTATCAGAAACAGTCCATTGTGTCACACCATCCCTGATGTAAACCACATTGCAATATACACTTAAATCTGTTTCAAGACCATTTCTTCTTCTGTTCCAATAGTCATTTATTTCTGGCCCTATACCACACTGTTTTTATTTTCTGTAATTCCCACACACACTTTAAATATTCAAACATTCTCAAGTCTCTTCCATTAAAAAAATTCTCCTCATGCCACTTCCACATGACCGCTAGCTACTATCTTTCTCTTCTTATACTTTACACTCAAATTTCTCAAAAGTGTTCTACATATAATCTTCTACCTCTTCACCCATATGTCACCTCTAATCACCACAATTTGATTTCTTTTTTTATTAAATTTATTGCAGTGATATTGGTTAATAGGGTCATATATGTTTCAAGTGTATATTACTGCCACATGATCTGCATATCTCATTGTATCATCACCACCACCCAAAGTCAAATCATTTTCCATCACCATATATTTGGCCCCCTTTCACTCATATGTGATATACAAAATAAAGCACAATTTGACTTCCACAGAAATTGCTTTCACTAAGGTCTGTCTTTCTTTGGGTTTCCTGAAGTTGCTTTCCTTATTTTCACTCTTTTCTCTGCCTCTCTTCCCCTTTCCACTTTTGAACACTGAATCTCCTGGGACTTCAGTTCTTGGCAGCCTTCTCTTAGCACACCCACTACACAGTTACCCTAGGAATGCTCCCCACGTCGATATTATCTGTGACACAGGCAATGCTACATGTTCATCAAACACCATTTCCTGTTCCTCCTTTACTTGAAGCTAGACCACATTTCCCAGAATCCCTTGTGATTCAGTGTAGTCAGGTGACTGAGTTCTGACCAATGGGGTGTGGGTAAAAGAGACAATGACACTTGCAGGTCTGGCCACTCAAACATCACACATGGTTCTCCAAGATCTACCTCTTCATTCATCTGCCTGTCAGGTGCAAAGAAGCCAGTGGAGACCTCAAAGTGCCTAGGGACCTACTGGACAGAAGGAAAATGGGTCTCTAATTACCAGAGTGGAGCAGAGCTCAATCCCCACTCCAACCTACCCCCCACTGACTTTGAACTGTAACATAAGTGAAAATAACCCTTTACTGAGTCAGCTCACTAAGATACAGAGATTATATGATACAGCAGTTAGCCTGCCCCAACTAATACACTATCTTTATGCTAATGTAATCAAATATATGAATTTCAGGCCTGTATTTATTGTGCATTAAATAATGGACAATAGTTCCCAAAATGATAAGCTAGAGAATATGTTTTTTTAGCAAGTCACAGAAATTCATCAATTCATTCAACAAATATTTGAGTGCCTACTGTGCACTAGACTTCTAGGCTCTAAGGTTACAATGATGAGTGAAGATAGATCCCAGTTCTCATTCTGAGAGAATTTAGCATGAACTGGATGACAGCAGATCCTTAGGTCTCCTTATGATATTCCAACTTTCCAACCATCAGGAACTTCCTCGGCCCTGCTGCATCATACAAACACACCATCCATAAAACTGAAGCTACCCCTCTGTAGTTCCTAGAAACCATTATTTCCCCCTTTATCAAAGGGTACAATCAAATCTAATAGTACAGCACCCCTTTCTCTTAAGATTTTTTCATGTTTTTAAAATTGTGGTAAAATATATATATTTATCATTTTAATGATTCATAAGAGTACAATTCAGTGACATTAAATATTTTACAATATTATATAACCATCACCATTATCTATACTAAAAACTTTTTCATCATCCCAGCCGAAGCTCTATACCCATTAAATAATAGCTCCTCTTTCCACCTTCCCCAGCCCCTGGTAACATCTATTCTACTTTCTGTCTCTGTATATTTGCTTATTCTAGGTATGTCATATAAGTAGACTCATATAATACTTCAAATATCCTTCACTATAGCATATATCAAATGTAATTTCTTTTTATAGCTGAATAATATTCCATTGTGTATATATACCACATTTAGTTCATTCATCCTTCAACAGGCACTTGAGTTTTTACCTTTTGGCTATTATGGATAATGTTGTTATGAAAATGAGTATACAAATATCTTTTTAATACCTTACTTTCAATTCTTTGGTAATACACCTTAAAGTGGAATTGTTTGGTCATCAGACTGTTTCCCAAAGTGGTACACCAGTTTATATTCCCACTGTCAATGTATCAGGGTTCCAATGTCTCCACATTCTTGATAACACTTGTTATTTTCTGGGGTTATTTTTATTATAGGCATCCTACTATGTGTGAACTGTTATTTAATATTTTTTTATTATAAAATCATACATGAATACAATCTTGTTTTAAGAAATTCAAACCCAGATCAGAATAAAAGAAGGGAATCCATTTCAGTGTAGCTCCCTCTAAGAACCCTCCTCTCTCCAAAGAAAACCACTGTGAAAAGCTTGGTGTTCATCCTTCCAGACCTTGTATTCTGTCTTTATATTTTTACATTACGTATATGCATACATTATGCCAGTAATATCAGTTTCCATCCTTCTTTCTACTCATTCCACCATTCTTCCTGTTAGAGAAAGCCCATCTCTGAAATCCATTCCACTGGTTATAATGCAGTCTCGGATTTCCAGTGTTGGGTAATTTTGTCATGAGCAGAACTTCAGTGTTCATCTCATGCAGAATGCATTTCCTAGGATGTCCCAAGCTTGTTCTGGAATGAACTTCACCTGTCAAATATACCAACAGCTATGTTCCTTTCTTTCTCTGAAATTATCATATTTTGTTTGAGGGGAAAAAGAATTTCTCCCATCAAAAGAGTTTCAAAAGACACTTCAAAAGAGTTTCTCCCTTTTGAAGAAAACAACTGGGCAACAGTTCCAAATAGGAAACAAGAAGCATGTGGTAGGAGATGGCCCTCTACTGGCTATACCAGTTGGGTTCTCCACAGAAACAAGGAATAGGAGAGTAGAGAAGTGCAGAGAGAAGATTGATGTATTATAAGGAATTGACTCACACAATTATGGAGTCTGACAAGTTTCAAGATCTTCAGGGTGAGTCAGCAAGGTGGAGACCCAGGAGAGCAGATGTTGTCATTCCAGTCTGAAAGCTTGCAGACTTAAGACCTAGAAAAGAGCCCATGTTTCAGTTCGAGTTTAAAGGCAGGAAAAAGCCAGGTCCCAGTTTGAAGGAGGGCAATTTGCTTTTCACAGACTGTGAATTTAAATTACAGGTGGCAAACACAAGGCCCACGGGCCAAATCTGGCCCCCCACCTCATTTTATCCAGCCCAGCACCTTGTTTCTAACCAGCAGCAGCACCAAGATCCTTGCCCCTAGTTAAGGCGTAGTTATATTTATACAGTCTTAAAATTATATTCGGCCCTTTGAAGGCAACCGCAAAGCTGATGTGGCCCCCCAGTGAAAATGAGTTTGACACCCATGATTTAAATGTTAATCTCAACTGAAAACACCCCCTCACAGAAACACGAAGAATAATGTTTGACACCCCATGGCCCAGTCAAGTTGACACAAAATTAACCATTGCACTGGTCATGTAAGCTTCTTTGGGGGCCTAAACCTGTAGCAGGAAGCTGTGATGCACTTAAGTAATTGACCTCATGGTGTTGTGGACAATCAAAATTCTAAGTAAGAAATTCATAATAGAAATCATGCAAATCAAACCAAAGAGAAAGAGAATAGGATAAACCATCTAGCCATCACTTAAAAGTATTTACCATATTTTGCCATGTATAACATACTCCCATGCAAAATGTGCACCCATGTTCTTGGCCCAAACTTTCAGGAAAAAAAATCTTTTATTTTAAGTTTTTAAATTCAATTATTTATTTATTTATATTTAGAAACAAAACTGATTCTCATATTCCAAGACATTATTTTACATGTGGATATCATTATTGCTTCCCAGTGTTACACTTTTAACACATAAGAATAACTAAAATAATTTAAAACATTTATATAGATATGGAATTAGTACTACCCAGGTATAATGTGCATCCTTATTTTTCCCTCAAAAATTTGGGCAAAAAAGTGTACATTATACATGGCAAATGTGGGTAAGCTAATTTGTTGGGAACCACTCTGCCTGGTTTCAGGAGTTGTAACAGCCCCACCGTGGCTAAGGCTGAGTGAGCGACCTTCGGACTGTGAGCCACTAGGAGACAAAACTTATCTCCCTGGCAGGAGTGCTGCTTCTGCTTCATCCATTTCTGGCCCCCAATGCTTGGTCAGTTAGTCAATGACGGGTAAGACCCTCAGAGGGTGGCAACCTAAGCCAGACATGATCACTTGGGAGGCCCTCAAAGAAGGACTCACAGGGCTGCAGCAAAGAGGGGGTGATGGGCCCTCGCTCCCTGGATATTCTGATATAGCCTGAGTCCTCTTTCTGTCTTCAAGAAGTCTCCTAATCTCTTGGCTGCCTTACTACCCCAGCCTGACTTAAGCCTGAGACAATGCTGGTGGGGGGTACCGCCCTGTGCTGGAAAAGGCGGGTTCCCTAGGGCAATCAGGCTTAAGAAAGAATATGTAAAATCCTGTGAAGCCTGCTTTGTTTAGAATGCTCTCAATTAAATAAGGGTCCAACAAGAAGTGAGTTTGTTCCTCAAAGTTTTATAGCTCTTTAGCTATCTGACCCTGACTCAAAATAGGCCCTCAGAGTTCTTTGTTATCTATTGTTTGACCCTTACCGCCTGACAATGATTAATGAGCTTTACCTGTATTTCTGTGCAAAATGAATCCAGTAAAAGTCCATTGAGGAAAAGACTCTGGGTCCTTCTCCTCTGAGAGATCGGCCACCTTTCCTCTCCAAGCAGATCATATCTTGGTAGCATTATTTTCCTTTGTGGTGGACAGGGGGCTTTGCAGGCAGAGCCCCCAAACACTAATTGAAACAAGTAGCATATTGTCTTACTTAGAAAGGAAAGTGGCGGAGTAGAAAGAACATGAACTTTAGAGTCAGAAACTCTGAGCTTGAGCCTCAGCTTCCATGCTTAACCTCCTTGAGGCTCAGCAGCTTCATCTGTAAAATGGGATAATAATAACCTCTGCTTGATACTGAAAATGCAAAGATCAAGTCCTTTCTAAACCATAAGAGTTTGGGGAAATCCTGGGTCTGGGAGTTAGGCCACTGACCCTGGAATGATCTATGAAACCTGGCCAACAAGAGAGAAGAATTAGCTGTGGACAAAGAAATGATTAAAACTTGGGAAAATAATAATGACATTTTGAAGTTTATAATAATAATAGAAAAGCTTGGATGGACATGAATGAGCTTAGAGTAGAGGACCTCAGAAGGAAGACTCCAGGAGGGAAAAGGCAGAAAACACAATAGCATACAGCACAATCTGTGGTCCCACTGCTAGAAACTCTAGAAGGTAAGGTGGTTGCTGAAAGATGATGATTCTAAAAGGGAGAAATATTTCTCAATCACTTTAAATTCCAGATTGGGAATTTCCCAATCTCAAGTAATCCAACTGTAATTTTTTAAAAATGTCAGCCATGTGGCTGTATAGGGAGATCTGTAAATGAGCTCATATGTGAAAAGATATATGCTTCTACTCCTGCTCCCATAGGCATTTCTCAACATTCTCAACATTTCGCAACATTAGGAGCTACTAATGCAAAACTTTATAATGGAAGACAAGTTACTTTCCTGCTCAGATCCCAGTGATGGCGTTCTATCACCCACAGAACATTAACCTTTATTTATGGGGTTTATGAAGCCTTACCTTACCCTTGCCTACTCTGCAGCCTCTCATGTTTCACTTTGTTCACTTTGCTCCAGCCACATTAGCTTCCTCATTATTCCTCACGCACAAGTCCACTGGTGCCTCAGGGCCTTTGCACTGCTTTTCCCTCTGCCTGTGTATCTTTCCCCAGATGCTTGCATACTTTCAGGTCTTTGCTTGAATGTCATCTCTGCAGAGAGGGTTTCCCTGATCACCCTGTCTACAATAGTACCCTCCTCTATCTTTTTCTATCTCCTTATCTTGCTTTATTTTCTTGAGATTTTTTTCTCTGTCTCCTTCACTAGAATGTAAGTCCCATGGGGCCAGGGACTGTATTTCTGTTACAGAACCTTGCCAATGTTGTTCTGGAACAGCTGTGGGGTTTGACTGCCTGCCACCAAGAAGCGTGACTCCCAATGCAAGAGTTAGGTGAAAAAGGAAAAGGGTTGTTTACCTAAAGGTTATGCGGGTTTAGAGTTAATGGCAGATTTCTGCCATTAAGTCCCGCTCCCTTTAAAAACACCCCAAAACACATCATCCTGCCTCCTTTGACTAAACCAGGCCAGTTTCAGAATATACCAGTCGCAGGTACCATCTTTCAGAAAAGCGGCAGTCTGCAGCTTAGTAGTGCCGGTCATGGTTCAGTTCCAAGCATCTCTCCCAAATCAGGCCACTAGGCAGGTCCCTGCAGCTCCATCAGCTCTGCTGGCTGTCTTCTCTAGGCAGGCTTCCAGGCCAACCTCCTTATGGTAGACTCTCTCACTCCACCCTTCGTGGCAGACCTTCTCCTCTTTTAGCCCACCCTAATTTAAGTGCTTGGCCCAGAACTTCCTGCATAACTTCATATCTGGCCCTTCCTATGGTACATTAGTGTCAGCCATTTTTGAGAGTTTCCCCTGTATTTTTTACCTTCTTGTGGATGCCATCTTTAGTCAGGGCAAAAATTCCTACTGCTATGTCAACAGTCCCTGCACATTCTCACAATCCTGTACACAATTCGCCCTGTGCGGCAGCCCTCAGCCCTCTTCCCTTCAGTAAGGAATAGTTATTAACTTGCTATTGTTATGCAATGCATTTTAAACTCTGTACCATCCACTCCCCCATTCCCCCAGTGAAGGATTGTGGGGGTTGTTCTATTTTCAGGGGACTTATGCTCTGCACTTTGTTACACTTCTTTACTTCAAGGCCTGGGTCAGAATAGGTGCTCATTAAATATTTGCTGAATGAATGAATGAACTGACATAATGATGGCTTTTTTAAAGCAATTGTATAGATCCCAAATAATAATTTCAGAGAAGCTAAAGCTGAAATAGATTGAAGCTTTCCAACAAAAAAAAACCTTCTGAAAACAGAGAATTAAAAGTTCTTTTAGGCAGTATAAGGAGGGGAAAGAGCTACTTTTTAGAAGAAAAGAAATTCTCTTTTGTTGCATTTTTCCTTCAAAAAGATTGATTTTCAAGCTAAAAGGAAAGGCTGGATGGAAGGGAGGGGAGATGGGAGGAAATCCAGGTGAATCATGAAGCTGCTGGATCCCAGAGGCTCCAAGGAAAAAATGATTGCCAGGAGGTCTAGACAGCAGCAGAGACAGCTTGGTAGAGCTTTCCAGGCCCCGGAGCAGTAGAGAAGCAGCAGTTTCAGGCCCTCAGGCACAACAGGCAGGGGCAAAAAAACAGACAGACCTCGGGGAATGCCTATGAGGACAGAGTTTGTCAATACCAGTTGCCCCCCACTCACATATACACACACTTGATAACACAATCCTGTGGGTTCATATAGTTCTCTCCATGTCCCAAAAGGCAATGTCCAATTCCAGGGCAGTCTCTGAATCTTTTTAGTTGTTGTTGTTTCATGGACTCTGAATGAATATGGTGAAAATTGCCCACCTGCCTGTACCCACAAATCGTGCATGTTGTTTCAGGATATTTAAGAATCTCCCCTGAAGTGTAAGTGTCCCAGGTGAGGAATCCCTGTTCTACCAGTATACCCCTAATCGCACCACTGGAATAAATGATGCAACCCCTAAACCCTACAGTTGAAGATTACAGCCAAATTTTGAACTTATTCATTCAACGAATGTTTATTGAATGACTACCACGTGTCAGGTTCTGTTCAAAGCTCTTCAGACATATTAGCTTATTTAATCCTCACAGATATCCTTGAGGTTGCTTCTATTTATAAACTCCCTCTGCAGATAAAACCAATGAAGTAACTTTCCAGGGGTCAGGTAAAGGAACTTCATTAATCCAGCTCCAGACATTTCACTGCTACTCATGGTGCCCCTCACAAGGTTGGTGTCAGTTCTTTCAGATAGTGAGGTTTATCCCCAAAGCATTTCTTTTCAACTGTATAGAGCAGAAACAACCCCACCACCACCCCGCATGAGCCTCTGTCACCTGGCTCTACTCACTCATCATTCCCATGATTTTCTGACTCAATTTATAGTCATTGGTGTAGCTGTTGGACCTTTTTGTATGAGGAATTGCACAAATATTTTCTTACACTCATCATCACACAAGGAGATGGCTTCGCATCCATGTATTGTACAAGCTTTCAGGCAGTGATGCCTCACACCCCTGTGTGCTCACAGATGTCACAAGAGAGGCTACATCTAGTATCCATGGAAAAGGGGTTCTGCAGTGCAGATTCCAAGGCCAGGCTTTGTTTCTTCAACATCACCATGTGCACTTCTGGTCAGGACACTTAAAAGAACAAAGAAAGTTTTCAGTAAGAGAGTAGGATGAACAAGTTTGCTGGTGCTGCCAAAACACAGTACCCCAACTGGCAACTTAAAACAACAGAGATATATTGTCTCTTCGTTCTGGAGGCTGAGAGTCCAAGATCAAAGTGTCAGCAGGATAGGTTCCTTCTGAGGCTGTGAGGGAGAATCTGTTCCAGGTCTCTTTCCTTGGTTTGCAGAAGACTGTCTTCTCTCTGTGTCCTCACATTGTCTTCCCTCTATGCATGCCTCTATATCCAAATTGCCTCTTTATACTAAGGACACCAGTCATATCGGGTCAAGGCCCACCCAAATGACCTCATAATAACTTGATAAAGATCCTGTCCCCAAATACAATCACATTCTGAGGTATTGGGGGTTAGGCCTTCAACATATCTTTTAAGGGAACACAATTGAAATCATACATAAAAAGAGATAATGGTCAGGAAAAAAAGAGCCACAGAATGCTAGAATATTTTTAATGAGTTGATAAATCCTTCCTAGTGGATCAACAAAGTTGGTGAATGAGTAAACCTGATTGTGAACAGAGCATTATACAAGGCATAAAGCATGGCTATGAGGGAATCAAAGGCATATCTGTGCTCTTGCCTTGAGAAATGTTCGGTGTACTTGGAAAGTCTCAGTGAGGCCATTTAGCAGGTAAACAATTTTCCCTGTACACACTAAGAAATGCAAACATGTCATTTCATTCTCTTTTATTTAGACCTAATTGAGCACCCAAACAGACAAGCTGTCATTCCATCATCATCCATAACTGGTGGCTTTTTCTAAGGGGTCCACAACTCCTCCAGAATCTCTCCATTATGGCATCCTTTCCATTACATTCCAAGTCTGTTTGGGATCACAGCTCCCTTGAGGCATCGAGAAGCTCTAGTTTGAACTCACTGGTGGATTCCAGATGATTCAATGCCTTGGAACCTCTGTGTCCTGGCACTGTACTTAGTGGCAAGAGACATATCTGCAATGCTAATATCTCAAAATTCCAGCTGGGAAGCAGCCCACAAGTCCTTTCTACTCTCAAACCAAAGCTCCCTCTGGAAGGAGGGAGCTCTGGACTGTGTGTGTAGCGGGGGGCAGCTTTCATAAGAAGAGAAGAACACAGATTTGGAGAAAAGATGGGCCTAATATGTTATTAGGGATGATAGCAGAGGCATAATAAGTACAGGTATGGAAATGACCTTTATACCAAGGGTAATACACATAGGCACTTAATAAGGGCAGAACTGTCCTGGTTAAGGGAAAAAAAGAAAAACAAGCTAATGGGCAGTGGCCACTGGTCATCAAAAGTGGTACACTGGCTTTCCATGAGACCATGGCAGGAGCATCACCTATTGTGTGTCCAGCAGGTGTCTGGCACTACATTAAGTACATTTGCTAGCTCACTTTGACCTCATAGCACCCCTGTTTTCTAGATGAGGAAACTGGGGCTCAAGGCAGTTGTCATGTCCCTCCAGGCCACAGCTGCTGAATAGAACAGTTGGGATTTGAACCAGGTATGAAGGCCTTTCTGAGCCTTCCTGAGCAAGGTGGTGGCATGAGGAAGATAGTACCACAAATCATCTTGGGAAAAGACAGGACAGAAAAAGCAGCTAAGAAGAAATCACAGCAATCCAAATTTGGTTTGAAGTGGTGACTTAAGAAATGAAAAAGGAAGGGATCAATCAGAGCAACTACATGTTCAATACAACGAAGAGAAAGGAAATGAAAATGACATGCCTCAAAACTGTAGCAACCAGAAAGAAAAAAGGGAAAGGTTAAGGCAAGGCTCAGAAAGGAAGACTGGGGGTCAGCAGGGAAAATTTAGAGAAGGGATGACTTGGCTTAAAGGTATGTCAAGTTCCCGTGGTGATTTTTTAAAAAATTTTATTGTTGTTCAAGTACACTTGTCTGCATTTCCCCCTCACCACTCCCCCGCAGCCATCCCCACCTTTCTCCCCTGATTCCACACCCCCCCCCATTATATCCATGTGTTCTTTATAGCCAAGGTGATGATTTTACAATTGGGTCCGGTGTCCCTGTGAGAGTTTTAGGCACTGCTGATGGCATCACTAGGAAGCTGTCACTGCTTCACAACTGCAATCAATGCAGGCTCATTAGTTTTGCTATAATTAAAGATGCACAATATTCCAGCAGCTTCTAGAATATAGGATGTGGAGGCCAGAAGGTCATGAGACATGAAATGGAAGATGGAGCCACTTGCTGTAAGTGACGTGACCACATCACAATGGCCATGGAAGGCTCAAAAAGGGTAGTTCTTGGACTGCAGGGAACTTGGCATCATGCAGGAGTGCCATCTAGGAGCAAGCAGTTCTAATCAAACCAAAGAGTGACTAAATGCATAGTGGGATGACTACTGGCTGTTTACTATGGAGGAGTTACTGAGTTGTCATCATCAGTATTGTTTGAGGTGTATTACTACCTTTGAGTGTGCTGCCAAACATCCTAGTATTTGAAAATGTGATGAAAACAATAATTTAAAATCTGAGGGTGAAAAGACCTCAAGAGGGCCCCCTATGGCAATCAATGTGCATTTATTTCCACTCTTCAGTGTTCAGTCAACGATCTAGGTCCAGCTGCTCTTCCCTATCTGAAAGGATAGGATCTGAGCTGAGAGGAAGCTTCCTTAGAAGCCTTAGACAACTTCCTTAGACAGAATATATTTCCTTAGACAGAATCTACTTATCTCAAGCCTGAGTATTGCTACCAATGAATCCAGCTGTTCCTAGTAGTTGAAACAGTTTGGGACAACAACAACAAAAAGACTAATCTACCAGAGAGTTCATTCAAGGAAGCTTGAAATGTCCTTGAGTTACTAGAGAGGAACACAAGGCCCTGCAGGAATTGAGTTCTTCTCCCACCCCATCTCTCTCACCTTCGCTCCCCTAAAGCTCCCATTCCCTCCATCTGTCTATATCTCCCCACAACCTCATAGGAACTGACTCCATCTTCCTCTCCATTTCTACTCCTCTATCCCCTACACCTCTCTGTTCCAGCTTTATACAAAGGCACTTCTGCTCCCTCTCCATCCGAATTCCTGCCACCTCCCTATGACTCTTTGGTCCATCTTACATCAACTAATAATGGCTCCCTCTCCTTCCCAACATTTAGTCAACATGAAACGCCCCCTTTTACTCTCCATCTCCCCATACTCCTATACTTTTCTACCATACCTGCAGGGACTAACCTCCACTCTTTCCCCTCAACTACACCTGCATAGTTCTTTCTGGTCAAGCTCCATATGAAGGTAACTTTTCTCCCTCTTCCTCTCCCTTACCCTTACCTACCATGAAGCCCTCTGGTTCATCCTTTCTTAAACAGATGTCTGTGCTCTCTGTGTCAAAATCCCACCCCCTTCCCACAATGGCTCTCTGCTCAGGCTAAACAGGAACTAACACCTGCTCCCTCCTCTTCCCCATTACCCCCAAAGTCCCTACAGCTCTGGATCATCTGCACATGATCTAACCTTTGCCCCCCTTTTCTCCCCATCCTCCCAATCACTCTTTTCTGCCCACATGGATAACTTCAGTCCCTCTACCTCTCATTCCCATTTCACTCCCCAGTATCTTGCTGGTCCATCTTCAATTTAACTAAACTCTTCTACCTCCCCACTCTACAATCCCTACATGTCTCTGGTCCGCCCACAGATGCTGATCCTTATTCCCGCTCTCTCCCTGACCATCTCATCCACCCCCTCCAGCACTGTAAATAATCCCCATAAACTGACCTGACCTGCCTTTTTCTCCCTAACCATCCCCACACCCCACCCCAGATTTCACCCAACCACTCTGCCTACATCTCCCTGGTCCAGCCCCAGAGAAACTAACCTCTTATATTTCTCCACGCCCCCCATCTCTCCGACATGTCTTGGTCCAGCCCTACAAGAGAGAACCTCTGCCCCCCTCCCCCACCTCCCTCTTCACTCACTCTACAACTCTCTGCATCATCTCCACCTACAGTGACATCTCCTACCATTCCCTTTCCATCCCTCTCATTCCCTCTATCTATCTGGTCCAGTCCCACACAAACTGACCCCAGCCCTCTCTCTATCCACATACTCCCACCCACTTCCAGTCCTCTTTTCTTCCTCCACATGAACAGGCCCCAGCTTCCTCCCTGTCTCCATCTTCCTGAACCCACTGTGACTCTCTGCTCCTGCCCCTCATCTACTGATTCTGTGTCCCCATCCCCTACACTGAGCAACTGTCAACCTGTCTTAGAATGGCTACTGGGTACAGATATGGCCATCAGCTCTTGCAAATTTTTATCCACAGGGATAAGATGTTATTTGTCACTCTCCCTTCTCTCAAGAAATTCCTGGCTTTCAGTTATGCAAACATCAACCAGAAAACGTTTCCAGAGTGACAGTCAATAGTAAAATGGGAAGTAGGGCCCAGTATTTTCACTCCTTTCCAATATTGTCTGTCTTTTATCATATCATATGCCTCTTATTAGAAAATAGCAATGTGACAAAGGTCAAATACTCCCAAGAAATGCTGTCAACTCAACTTTGGGGACAGTAATCATAAAAGCTTCATGGACCCACCTTTAATAACAAAGCTTAGGTGACAACCATACCAAAGGAATGATAGTGAAAACAAACACTCTGAAATCCCTCCTTCTTAGACACTGTGAAGCCAGGTCCTTTATGTGTATTTTCATTGGACCCCCAGCGATTCTAAGCACAACTCTTCTCCCCATTGCACAGACAAGGAACCCTAGGGACTCAGCCAGACAGGTGGCTTGCTCCAAATTACCCAGCCAGGAAATGGTGGAGCCTGTGTGAGAACCAAGTTCTGAGGCTACTCTGGGCTCTCCCTCCCATATACCCCAGTGTTTCTCCAAGAGCAGTCCTTCTGCAGGAGACTCATGGCTGGGGGGTGCAGTCCTCCAGGATGCCAGTATTCAGGAACTGAGGCCCAGGGTCATGCCTCTTTAACATGCTCCCCACCTAGGGTTGCTAGCTGAAATACAGAACACCCAGGTAAAGTGGAATTTCAGATCAATAATGAATAAATCAGCAGAAAAGTCCAAATGGGATATAATTGTACTAAAAGAAATTTTGTTGATTTGAAATTCAAATTAACCTAGTTTTTTTTTTTTTTTTTTTATTAGCTAAATCAGGCAACCCCACTTCAGTTTGGACTAGGATGCCGCCTCAGTTTGAAATCCATTCTCTCTCTACCCTGTGTGAATAAAGGAGCATTACATCCTTCTCTGTGTTCCATCACCCCTGCCTATTCATGCTCCCCGTCCTCAGCCTGGGGCAGAGAGCTTATTGCCATCTGCCAGGGTTTCCGTTATAGGTCATCCTGTGTAGGACCAGGAAGGAGCTGAACAGGGTCACCCAACTCAATTTGATGCCAATATTCTGAGACACCAACCAGCAAATAAACTGATAAGAGGTTGGCTGAAATAAACCAACTGTCATAATAACCTGGCTTTCCCCTATTTGTCCAAGCACAAATTATCAATAACTCTTCTTTGGCCTTATACTTTGTCAAAACTATATTTAGGGCATCATTTAGGTTTATGTGAAATGGATTCTTCTAGTTTGCACACCAATAGGTTCCCAAGACAAAAAATAAAAATTCATGCCAATAACAACAGATTATTTTTTTCTGTCCACAGGCTGGTAAGGAGTTTGGGATCTCTACCAGGCTGCCTTCAATACAATGGTTTGGAACAACGGTTCCCAACATTTTTGGCACCAGGGACCAGTCGTGTCAGGAGATGGAGCTCAGAGGAGCTTCCCTTGTTTGCCCAGCTGCTCACCTCCTGCTGTAGAGGGGGGCTGAGAGTGGTGACAGGAGGTAGAACTGGGGCAGGGCTGGGAGGTGAAACTCAGGCAAGCTTCACTGGGGCCCAGTCCTTAACAGGCCATGGACCAGACAATTACCAGTCCATGGCCTGGGGTTTGTGAACCCCTGATTTAAAAAATTAATTCATAGTCAAGTCTAAAGAAGTCATTCTTAGACAGAAAAAAAAAGCTCAAAATAAGAAATGTTTTATTCTTAAGACCAAACAAATAATAAAAACATATCCAAATGCACGTGAGAAAGTTCACTGGATTTTTTTAAAACAGAAAGCTGTACTCAAGTGTCAGTGAAAAGCAGAACCATCCAAGAGATGCCTACGGCTGTGGTAGCACAGGTACATGTGCTTGTCTAAGAAGTCCTTCTGTGGTGGCATAAATGTGGGAATGCATGACAAGAGTGAAGCACTATAAGGCAGAAGAGCAAGTGGGTGAAAGCTTTCAGACCCTTTACTCTAATGTACTCTGGTTCTGCCTTGGGGAATTAAAGTAAGCATCACATCACCTCACAAAGAACTCTACCATCAAAGAACACGTGCAAAAGTCTAAAACAGATTTGAGGTTGTAACTAAAGTTATACAGGGAGGTCGGTGGGGAAACACAGTTTGTGTTCTCAAAAACCAAGTTTCACACGATGGCGGGTCACTAGACGTGTGCTTGCACTAGAAAAGAAGAGAATAATCTTAATAAAGGCTGGTCTTTTTCATGATGCGTAGAAACTCTTGCTCATTGACTTCTCCATCTCCATCTCGATCAGCTTCATCAATCATTTCCTGCATGACAGTAAAGATTCAGGTTAGATTAATGAAACTAAAATGTGATCAAGCAACAGGCTTTTATATGCTACATGAATAGACAAGTGTAGTCCACCCAATGCAAATATGCTGCTTTTTACAATTGCTTGGTTCCTGAAAAGTTATCCAAAATCTAAGTCACATTTTGTCACACACACCACCTACAAGAGAGCTTGAGGGGGGATGCCTAAAACCTAAAATTGTAGTAAAACTGTCCATGTTTGTATTTTGGGGGGAGCAAGGTTCACAGCTTTATCACACTATCAAAAGAGAAATTAAGTGGTCAGCGGAGGGACAAAAAACACTAGTTTTCCTTCAAAGCGGTGTATACATCAGAGAAAATGTAACTCAGAAAAGTCACCCAGGGCTCCAAGCAGGAATTCTGGGTTCCAGTATGATGCATTACAAACCTGCAGCTCCTCATCAGTGAGATTCTCACCCAACTCCTTGGCTACGCGTTTTAGATTGTTGAACGATATTGTCCCAGTTTCATCATCATCGAAGAGCTTGAAAGCCTTCAGGATTTCTTCTTTGGTATCTTTCTCAGACTTAACAGGTAGAACATAAAACACATGAGTAGGGAAACACTGCAGTTACTCATGTCCTATAGCCCCACTACTGCCTAACCTCTCTGCCCTACCCCTACATCATTGCATGGTCTTGATGATAGCCTTCATGACATAGGTTCTAGGTCACAGGGGATCAAGCATCATCCAGTGTAGAAAAAAAGAACAAACTCAATGACATTATACAAACCCAAAGGCTAAAAAGGAACTTGATAAAGTACTGCACTTAAAACATCCTTTCTGTACAAACCAGAAAAACTGAACTTGTTTTTAAAATATAGAAGGAGAGGGGTGGAGTTAAAATTAGGGGAAATATAGCTGCTTAAGCTGGTGTTAGTCCACAAAGAAAAATATAGGTGTGATTAGATTATTTCAAAGCAACAGAATTATTAGAGTATGAATAGACCTATGCCCTGGGACACACACCTGAGATGCTAATGGAGATACTGTTCCACAGACCAGTAGAGTGCAGATGAGCCACACTAAGAAGGAGCTGGGATGCCAAAGAAAGAGCAATGGTCCAATGGGAACATATTGCCTGAGTGGGATGACACTCAGGGAAGTGAGGTGGGGTGACATATTATGGTATCTCTTGACCCTTTGGACCCTTTAAAAGAGTGACACTTGAGAGACTAGAAAATGGGTGAGTTAAGCCCTGGAAGTGCTAAAAGGCCAAATCCCCAGTGCAAAGCACAACTGCTAAAGCAAAGGATCCTTGGGCTAAGCCTGCCCAGAATAACAACTGGGGAAAGAAGAATTTCAAACTTTGAAGTACAGGGAATTTATCTTGTCAAAATGCAAGACACTGTAATATTGTTGATGTTTATATGATGTTTATAGGTTTTACTGCTCTTGGTTACCACATTGACATATCAGTTAGAGAAAGAGAATAGTTAAAAAGTGACAACAGTAGTACTTTCACTTTTAACAGAGGGTAAAATGACTTCCTGTGACTTTGTGCCTTGAAGAAAGCCAAGTAAAACTTAAGCACCCTAATTCTCAGCCACCAATATTATGCTTTATCAGCCAAATTCTCCAGTTTGTATTAATGTTTGTTTCTTCAATGAAGACATTTTCATATCCAGATTCAAATTTGTCCATTGTGGATAGAAAATATGCTGATTATCTTACCATTTTCTGAGTCATCACAGTCAAAAAATCATTAAAGTTCATTTTTCCTGTCCCTTCTTTATCAATTTCAGTTATCATTTTCTTAATCTCTTCTTTCTTGGGTTCAAAGCCCAGTGCCCTCATTGCCACCTACAATGAAAACAGGATCAATCATCTCAATGTGCACATCTAAGTAGAGCAAGAGCAAAAATGACAGTGAGAGCATTAAGCCAGCATCTGAAACACTCAAGTTAAAATGATTGGGAAACACTATAACATTAAGCACATTGATATTTGCACTCATTTTATTTAATAACACTTGGGGTAAGTAAAGCTAGGAAAACAGCACGGTGTCTTCTTCCCTTGTCCCATTTTCCAGGGAGGAGAGGACGAAAGGGCAGAGTGGTGACAGGGAAAGAAGACAAAGAGGCGAAGGAAAGGCAAGGCAGCAAAGCAGGAGTTCACAGGGCTTGCCTTAAGTTCCTTAACATCGATAGTCCCAGTTGCATCAGTATCGAAGAGATCAAAAGCTTGCCGAATTTCCTGTACCTGCTCCGCAGTAAGCTCTGGCTTAGGGCTCACTCTTTTTCGCTGGGCAGTTGATGCCATGTTTGCCTTCTTAAAGTTAGAGGCCTTTAGATGTTTTGCAAACACAAAAGCACAATATTATGTAACATGGTCCATAATTTACATAAAACAAAGACAACCATATCTTTTTCAAATGCTGTATACTAACCTATCCCAGAGCTTTGATTAACTGTAGAGGTAATTAGTATACTGGGAAGGACAATGAATCTTTCCAAGCACCTCTTTCCCTCCCTCTTTTTAAACTAGTTTATAGAAGCAAGGAGATTCCTTTTCCTGTTGGACATCCCTTATTGAAAATCATCCGGAAAGACATCTAGTTAGCTAAGGAGTAGATAATAAGCTCTCCTTGAATTTGAGGATCCTAATTCTAGAGATGTCCTTACAATGCCCACTCGCGATACTCCACTTCCCTCTAAGTACTCTTTCTGATTACTTCCGATTTGGCCAAATATAAATCAGTTGTTAGGATGTATATTCTGTCACTACTGAATAATAAAATGCAATTCCCTCGGCACATCTGTCTGTCCCTTCCCCAAGAAGCTCAAAGCGTCTCCTGAATGGCCCTATATTTAAATTTTAAAATGCACGTTAACGAATGTCATCAACCTCCCCCAGCATTGTGCGGAAACTTTGGTAGAGCTTGGCGGCCAGGAGGCCAAGGTCTGAGAAGGGTCGGGGCCTTTGAGGAACCCGAGTTTTCTTTACCCTGGTACTGGTCGCCCAGAGGGCCTGGGGAACCAGAGGGACGGGTAGGCGCTGGCTGTGGGTTAAGGGGAGCCAGCCGCAAATCGCAGGCCCAGCACTGTGGCTGGGGTCTCTTCCTTGCCCTTGAGAGAAAGATATCAGAGGAAGGAGGGGCGTGCCGAAGCCGAGGATGGCGCAGGAAAGACAGCAGGAAGGCGGAGGCCTGTGAAGGGCTCAGCCTCTGGGGCAAGGGGCGCGACAGGAGGGCCAGCACTCACCATCTCGAAGGCTCAATTACACGTTGTTACGGCAACCGATGTACACAAGAACGCGACGCCGTTCCCATCATTCCGAGCGCGCCGCCCCGCTCCCCATTGGTGATCCGCTTGCTGCTACCGCCTCTCGCCACTAGCGCAGGACTAGAATGGGTGGAACTAACCCGGCAAAGGCCCTGCCCACCACTAGCAGCGGCGCGTTGAGGGAGGAGCCCTGGCCTCGTCAGGCGTGATCACGCCACAAGCGCTGATTGGCTGAGCCGGCGCCAAGCATAGGCAGTCCGAGTGTTGGAGGAGCTTCCCCAGAACCTCAGCTCACTGTGGGCTACTAGAAAAAGTTGGCGGCTAGCGACCGGAGCTCAGTAGGTGCGGCCTGCAGTCGTGGTGACACCGGCAAGGGGGACATTTACGTACAGGTAAGGGTCGTGACCTCTCTCCCTTGGAGGCTGCCTGGTGTCCGCGACTGGGTGGGAATGCGAGGGGCTGGGTGGGGCGGTCCGGGTCGGGGCTTTTTGGTCTGGCCTAAGATTGAGTTAGGGTCGGTGGGCCCCAAACGGATTAGAGAACCTTAAGTGTTGGAGTGGAGACTACTCATAGGGAAACTGAGACCCAGAGAAGGGAAGGGATATGCTGAGCATTGTCACACAGGTTGGGCGGCTGGGAGTTAGAAGCCGAATCCAGCTGAGGCTTTCTTTGAAGGTGTCCCTTTGAGAGCATTCCCTCCCCTCACCAGCTTCTAAGAGAGACTCACTTGTGTTCACCCCTGGTGTAAAGCAGCCCAGGAAGCTAGCTGGGGGCCCGGGAACGGACTTTGAAGGGAGTGAAGGAGATATGAGCGAGCATGAGAAGGAGAGGTCATTACAATACACTCTTTTTGACACCCAAACATTTAAAGGCGGATAGGGAGGAGCATTCCAGGCCTAGACACCCTCATAAATAAAGCCTCAGAGGAGTTTTGGAAGTGTGAGGCATGCTTGGAGAATTATAAGGGGGTGTCTGCAAGGATTTGGGCTGAAACGGAGCTGCAGCAGTGGAACTGGAAGTCCAGCGTCGGCCTTCCTCAACCAGCCCCATGTTAAGAGATTTATGTGACTCAGCCCATACCTGCTTCCCCTCGGGACACTGGAGTAGTTTTTAGGGAGGCAGGGGTCAGAGCAGAAGTTTCTCAGGCTGAGAAAGGCCTGAGGTTTATTAGCATTCCTTAAATGAAAGTGTTCGCCGAACTTGTGCCCTTTGCCTTGTTCCCCTCTGAGCGTCAGCCAGGTCCAAACCTTTGGGTCATACATTCTTTTTTTTCCTGTCCCCTCTGCATTAACCAGCCACCAAGTTCTATCAGTCTACCCCTTTGGTGCCATTTCTTTTCTTCTTTTCTACCTCTGGTGCTCCACTCCCAATGTAAGCCTTCATCATCAACCTCCCAAATAGTCCAAGTTCTCACCTTGGTCTGCAAGGCAAGGCAAAGACATGCCCTCTCCTCTCCCCAGACCCTCCAACCCTGGGACACTGGATTCCTTGCTGGGCTTCAAAAGCACAGGCGCACTCCTACCTTAGAACTTTTACTGTAGCTGTTCTTTCTGCCTCCTTGGTCCACTTCTCCCCGCTCCCATCTTTGCTTTATTGCTACCTTCTCAATGAGCCACCCTAAGTACCCTGTTTAGCACTGCAGCCCCCAGCACACCCAAACCCCACACCCTGCTCTACTTTTTTCCCCATAGTACTTCCACTTTCTAACCTGTGGCATATTTTACTTATTTGGGTTTTTATTGCTCATCTAGCAGAAGGTTAGTTCTGCGAGGGCAGAAATCTTTGTTTTGTTCACTGTTGGCACTCCAGTGCCTGCAACAGTGAGAGACCCATATTAGTGTTCAGCAAATCTTGGTTGAAAGACTGGTGAGTAATCCTTCTATTTGCTGCTCCTTACCTATTTAGTCCACCCTGTCCTACCAGGTTAATTTTCCCCATGAACAGCTCTGGCCAGATCACCTCCATGCTTTTAAACTCTCAGTGGATCCCTTGACTAGAGAGTCAAGTCCAAACTCAGCCTGGCATCTAAGCCTCCTGTCCAGTTTTGCCTCTGCTAGTAGTCTTTCTCACTTCCTGTCCCTCCACACCTTCCCAGTCAGTCTTCAGGTGGCAGCCTGGCAGAGTAAAAGCAACTACAACTTCTACCTTGATTGTGTACCAGATGGGTGACTTTGGGCAGGTCACTTGACTTCTCTGAGCCTCAGTTTCTTATCTGTTGAGTGAGACCAGTAC
This sequence comes from Carollia perspicillata, assembly GCA_004027735.1. Classification (NCBI taxonomy): domain Eukaryota; kingdom Metazoa; phylum Chordata; class Mammalia; order Chiroptera; family Phyllostomidae; genus Carollia; species Carollia perspicillata. The sequence goes on from PVKM010008430.1 coordinate 27,982, forward strand.
TGTCTCCCTAACTGGATGCTTTTTGGGTCTTATTGGTATAATATATGTAAAAGGGTCTGGCATTTAGCAGGTCTTCAGGCAATATTAGTTTTGGTTTTTTTTTCTCTGAATTGCTCTTGTCATTCCACCTACCTGGCATACTTTGAACCACAGACTTGGCTAAAATCCTTTCTCCACACTGCAGCCAAAGTGATCTTTCTGATGTTAACATTCACCCTTGCTTACAATGTCCAGGGGCTCACTCCCCTGTCTCCTCCTAGGGTAACTCTTTAACTTGATAAACAGCCTATGCGTGCTCTCAATTTTGCTCCCAGTCTTGCTTCACACTCAACATGACACAACTTGTCATAATTGCCAGAACATACTGGCTCTGTACTGTCACCTCGTCATTGTCACCCTGGGACTTGGAATTTCTTTTAGGATACCTGCCTTCTCCACTTAACTCACTCCTCTGGGGTCTTAAGAGCTCAGCTCAGGGATTGCCTTCTAGGCCAGGCTCTCTGCTCTGGGTTTTACCCTCAACAGAGCTCAAAGGCACTTCTGCAATGCTCTCCTAGGTCTGTCTCAACACGAAGTGGTATGCTCCTTGTCTTGTGCAGGTTCTGTCTGCTTGGCAGCAGCCAGGGTATAGTGCCTTGTGAATGATGGAATGTAGGAATGAGTGAGCTGACACACCTGGCTACTTTTTTACAAGCCGCAGTGCTCTTTTTACACCTGGGGCTTGTTTGGGCCTCACAGCAGCTCTGAGGTCAGCAGGCAGATTGCTGCCCTACAGGCGAAGTCTCAGACCAGCTACAGCAGCACAGTTCAACCAGGACTCCATTTCAGGCCCTTTGCTGGCCCTCCAGGGACTCACAGCCTAGATGGCCAAGACAGATGTGGGCGGGGGAGTATAAACCAGTGTGCAAAGTGATAGAATGGAAACAGACACAAGTGCTAAGGAAGCAGCTAGCCTTTCTGGGGGAGGAGGAAGGGGTTTCACAGAGTTGATAGTTGAGCTAGGCCTTGAAGGATGAGGAGGAACTCACTATGGAGCCGAGAGGGAACAGCATACACTGAAGCTCGCAGGCATACTGTTGGGTTTCTCAGTGGCCACCACAAATTCATAGCCAAGGCCTTTGTATGTACTAAAAGTAGATAGATAAGCAGAGAGACGAATGACAAACATACAGATACCTCAGGTCTGTGAAAGAACAAGGAGAGAACACTCATCTTTCTCTATGTGGTTTGAAATGGACAGACGATCTATTCCTTTTCTCTCCAGGACTCAGTAGTGTGGAACTTTCCCCAGCAGGAAGGAGGAAACCGGGTTCATTCGCTCCCTCTTTATGGAATTCTGTCATCAGCCCTCCTCCTCTTGCCCAGAAGTTGAGTGAGGCACTTGTATTTCACCAGGAGCAGGTAGCTAGCTCTCTTTTCCTAGATTCTTTTCAGCCTAAGACTTTGTCCCAGTGTGCATAACAGGCCATACATACTGGTTTTTCATGGATTCGAAGACATACTATTTTAAAGGAGAAAGACTTAAGGCTTCTGATTAGTGAACCTTAACAATTACAACCCCTAGAATGTTGGTCTTTGGGGTCTTATTTTCCCATTCAGAGCTGTTCTTCTGAGTGAATGTGTGGTAAAATAGAACTGAAAATTTACTATTTTAACCATTTTCAAGCGTACAGTTCAGGGGCATTAAGTATTGGGTTGGCCAAAAAGTCTGTTTAGTTTTTTCCATAAAATAAAAGACACATTTTTCATTTCCAACAATAACTTTATTGATTTGGATATTTTGAGTATGCTGGCTATCTCCCATGTGGTATAGTGTTCATTGTTCTCAATTAATGTCTCAATTTGATTGTTATCAACTTTGACTGGTCTACCTGACCGTGGAGCACCGTCCAGTGAGAAATCTCCAGTACAAAACTTCACAAGCCACTTTTGACACGTTCAGTCATAGCACCTTCTCCATACACTGCACCAATCTTTTTCTGTGTTTCAGTTGCATTTTTACCTTTCTTGAAATAATACAGCATAATATGCTGAACAATGTTCTGTGTTTTCTTCCATCTTCAATATTAAAATGGCTACACAAAATTCACCAATTTTGTTAAGTTTTTTAACGCAAGCCGATATGACAGCTGTCATGATACCATCTAACAAAATTGTTTTGAACGAAGTTAAGGACAACTAAGCACTACTAGAGCCATCTTATGGGGGAAAAAAACAAATGAACTTTTTGGCCCACCCAGTAGGTTCAAATTGTTGTACAACCACCAACACCATCTATCTCCCAGAACTCTTTTCATCTTGTAGAACTGAAACTCTGTCGACTAAAAGGTCACTCCTCAATTCCCTTCTCCTCCAGGCCTTGGCACCTAACGTTCTACTTTCTGTGTCTATGAATTTGACTACTCTAGAGACCTCATCGAAGTAGAGTCATACAGTATTTGTCCTTTTATGTCTGGCTTGTTCACTTAGCTTAATGTCCTCAAGGTTCTCATTGCACTTAACATAATGTCCTCAAGGTTCATGCATGTTGTAACATGCATTAGAATTTCTCCTTTTTAAAAAAATCTTCACCCAAGTATATGTTTATTGTTGATTTGAGAGAGAGAGGAAGGCGAGGAGAGAGAAAGAGATACATACATACATACATACATACATTGATGTAAGAGAATGGAACATCAATCAGTTGCCTGTCATACTTACCCTGACCAGAATCAAACCTACAACTTAGGTATGTGCCCTGACCAGGAATCTAACCTGCAACCTTTTGGTGTATGGGATGATGCTCCAAGCCCCTGAGCTACACCAGCCAGGGCTCTGCTGTTTTTAAAAAATATTTTATTGATTATGCTATTACAGTTTTTCCATTTTTTTCTCTCATTCCCCTTCCCCTAGTACCCCCCTCCCACCAGCATTTCGCCACCTTAGTTCATATCCGTGGATCATACATATAAGTTCTTTGACTTCTCCATTTTCCATACTGTTCTTTTTTTAACAGACTTTATGTTTCTATTTATTTTTTATTTTTTAAATTTGATTGTTGTTCAAGTACAGTTATCTGCACCCCCCCGACCATTCCCCCCCAGCCATCCCCACCTCCCTCCCCTGATTCCAACCCCCTTGGTTTTGTCCATGTGTCCTTTATAGTTGTTCCTGAAAACCCTTCCCCTCCCCCATGATTCCCTCCCACCTCCCCTGTGGTTACTGTCAGATTGTTCTTAACTTCAATGTGCTCTGGTTCTGTTTTGCTTGCTTATTCATTTTGTTGATTAGGTTCCTGTTAAAGGCGGGATCCTATGGTATTTGTCTTTCACTGCCTGGTCTATTTCACTTAGCATAATGCTCTCCAGTTCTATCCATGCTGTTTGAATTTCACTACTGTGGAGAACACTTGTGTTGATTTCCTGGAGCTGCTTTAACAAATGGCCACACACTGGGGGGCTTAAAACAACAGACATTTCTTCTCTCACAGTGCTGGAGGCCTACAATCCAGAAGTGAGCTGGGCCCTGCTCCCACTGGAGGCCCTAGGGAAGGGCTTTTCCTGACTCTTCCAGCTTCTGGTGGCCTCAGGCATTCCTTGGCTTGGACTGTATCACTGCCAATGCCATCTATCATGTCACTTCCTCATGCTTCTCTAGTATCTGGGGAAATTGAATAAGAAGCTAGCAGTGGCTATTTGTGAGTGTAGCACCAACAGAAATACGACAAACCTGTTTGCCCCCTTGAAACTATTGCACCTTAGTTAAGTGTCTTTGTGTATGTGGTGGAAAGCAGGAAGGGGTCTGTATAGGCATGTAAACACTCCATGCATTCATGGGTCCAGTGGATATGCGAGTGCCTGTTTTGCGCCAGGCGCCGGGCTTCGTGCTGAGATACTGCAGTGAGGAAGACAGAACTCCTAGCACATGCTGCTACACCTTGGTGCAAGTGGCTAAAAACTCATTCTCCAGTTGGTTACATGTTGAGCCAAATGAGTCGAAGCTCACCAGTCACATCTGTTTAGGGTGGACAGATGACAGGGGCCCGTACCAACACAAGGAGGACTATGGGATAAAGAGAGAGATGGGATAGGCATAGAACTACAGGTCAACTGACACATTCTGAAAAGATCTATAAAAAGTGAAGTTTTGGCTCTTTGCCACTTCTACTGTGAGGACAAAGACCATTCTCAGCAGTCAGACTGTTGACATTCCTGAGAATGTCGACATCACTCTGAAGGGGTGCACAATTATTGTGAAGGGCCCCAGAGGCACCCTGTGGAGGGACTTCAACCACATCAACATAGAACTCAGTCTCCTTGGAAATAAAAAGAAGAGGCTCTGAGCTGACAAATGGTGGGGAAATAGAAAGGAGCTGGCCACCGTTCGTAAGATCTGCAATCAACGTACAGAATGTGATCAAGGGTGTTACACTGGGCTTCTGTTACAAGATGAGATCTGTATATGCTCACTTCCCCATCAACGTTGTTACTCAAGAGAATGGTTCTCTTGTTGAAATCAGAAATTTTTGGGGTGAAAAATATATGTGCAGGGTTCGGATGAGGTCAGGTGTTGCTTGTTCAGTATCTCAGGCCCAGAAAGATGAGTTGATTCTGGAAGGAAATGACATTGAACTTGTATCAAATTCAGCTTCTTTGATTCAGCAAGCCACAATAGTTAAAAACAAAAATATCAGAAAATTTTTGGATGGTATCTATATTTCTGAAGAAGGAACAGTTCAGCAGGCTGATGAATGAGATCTAAGGTATCCGGCTATAGAAACAGCAATATGCCGAATGATTCCTCACACTTACTTGATATATTCATTCCATTTATTTGTGTAACTTTAAAAATGTAATAAAAGCTGTGTATTGGAAAAGAAGTGAAGTTTTGAAATACATTTTCCTGATAACTTTCATATATTGGCCTCATAACTTCCAGAAATACAGGGTCTGGCAGAAGACCTGTTTGAGTGTGGTTGGTAGGGTAATAATATGGGTGTAATAATTCATAGTTTTAGTTTGAATGTTTCACCTAAAATGTCATATGGTGTGCTTGAGTGTGATACTGTTATGTTACAGAATTACATGCTTATTATGATTTTGTAATAAAACAGGAGTTTTATTTGTGCCAGACCCTGTATATTCCCCAAGCTGACCCAATTGGTCATTGAGGGTCCTAACATCTATTTCCAGGCCATTTAGCCACCCACGAAATCAGTTCCTACAGGGACGTTTGAGCATGACGGTATATATGCGTGTGAGTGTGTAATTCAATGAGAGCAGTCATGCTATTTGAGACCCCAGTGCTGGCTGCCCTCCTGCTACCTCCTCACCGAAGAGTATTCTATGAATCTAGCCTTCTGTAAGCAGTCAGGCTGTTTTCCTTGTCATGAATTTTTCTGTCTCTAGATGTTTGGGGATCTGTGATAGTCTTCTGTTGAGTGTCACTGTGGGACTTAGTCAGCTGGTATGCTTCACTACTGTCTCTCAAGATTTCTGGTGGCCCCAGACTCTCTGAGTTCTTCCATATATAGTCAGGATGGCTTTAATTTCATCAGAAAGGAAAGGTCCATCTCCCATTACACTCTTCCCCCTCCCAGAATCCCAGGCCCTGGCATCTCAGTGATGAGCACCTAGTCCATTTTATTGATGGGGAATCTGAGCTGCAGTAAAAAGGCATGACTTGAGCAGATTGACAGTTTGTGATCAGGGCAGGGCTCCGTAGGTCAGTGCATTTTCCCACTGCACTATCACAGTATAATGATCAATGCAAGAGAAATAGAGAGCAACTAAAGTACGTGAGTGCCATGGGAAAAGCTACAATGCCAAAAACATTCTTTTTGATGTGACTGATGAATGAGTTTACTTAACTGGCCTCCCATTCTGCCTCTAGTCTAAGTATATGGTGAGTTATGGGCCCAGTTATGACCTTCTCTGACAGAGCAGCCTGCATCACATGAATGGAGGCTGAGGGTTCCAGCCAACAGCTACACTAAAGTTCAGCTCTTTGTGAAAACTCAATGAGGGGTGGTATGCACAGAAAATACTAACAGCTAAAACATGTTTATGTTTAACTATGTCTTTCAGAAAAGAAGGGTTGATCACAAACAGGACCATATTTGGAGCTGAAATGGAAGAAGCAGTTGGCAAGCCAATGAGAGACCAGGTCACAGGGTCACATTTGACAGAAGACAGTCCAAAAGTAAGTACTGACACAAAAAAGGTTAGCCAAAACCAGAGAGGGGGAAAGTCAAGCACGTATGTACCAACAAGCTACTCATAGTTAGCTGTCGGTTAAATATTATACTTGGTATATTCATTAAATCAATTAATGTTGAATATTGTTTTTCTGTATAAGATATATCTCTTTATTTAAGCTATCAGTAACTGCTTTGTAACAGTGTCAGTGGTTTAGAACAGCACCCATTTCTTTGTTCGTGATTCTGTGGTTTGGGCTGGGCCCAGCCAGGGGGATCCATGGCTGGTTTCCCTTGGACTCACTCCCAAAGCTGCAGCCGTGGGGAGCCCCTGAATTATATGTTCCAGGTAGCCTCACATGCCTGGTAGTAACTGCTAGCTATCAGCCGGGTGCCTCAGTTTGCCTTCATATGGCCCTGGCATGCTAGACTGGGCTTCTGAGTGGAATGGCAGAAGCCTTACCCAGGGGCAACAGGGGCAGTAGCAAAGCCTCCTGGAGATTTTTCAGTTCACTTTTAATGAATGATAATATTTCAGAAATGCAGTCATGCCAAAGTAAAATGTGTTTATGTCAAATGTCAATAAAGGAGAACTCCCCAGGAGGGTCCCATGGGCCACTGCATCGCCCTGTCGTTTGGGTGTGGAACTCAGAGTAAAGCCTTCTTTGTGCCCCTGTAGTTGAAAGATAGTCTCGCATTCTAGTGTTCAGACAGACCAGCCGAGCCATTTGCCGGGGCACAAATTTGCCAGCTACAGTTTCTTGTATGTATAAATTAGGATTTTACTGCTACTCAGCAACCAAAAAAAAAAGTCTAGATTCCAATGGTTGTGTCAAATGTTTTTCTTTCTCATGGATTAACTTTATAGTAAGTAAAAGCTATACATTTAAACTACTAAAACCAAAAGAACACTTTATTTTATCTATACATTCTGTGCAAGACATCTTTGGAAAAAAAATGAAAACAAATGTTTGGAAGAAACCCAGTGGCCTAGACCATTCTCTTATCTCAAAACCATACTGCTATTAAAATAGGTCATCTAACCCTGGCTGGTGGGGCTCAGTGGATTGAGTGCTGGCCTGCGAACTAAAGAATCATGGTTTGATTCCCAGTTGGGGCACATGCCTGGGTAGCAGGCCAGGTGCCCAGTAGGAGGCACACTAGAGGCAACCAGACATTGATGTTTCTCTCCCTCTCTTTCTCCTTCTATTCCCCTCTCTCTAAAAATAAATAAAATCTTTTTAAAAATAGGTCATCTAGATGGCTTTCTTTCCTATACTTAAAACTCTCTCCAGAGCACAAGTTTTGTTTTTGAAAAAGAAATTGGAAATCCTTAAGTCACTTTTGTGATCAAGAACAAGATGACATAACTTCACCATAGTAATATCTTTTGAAATGTGAAAGAAATTTACACTAAAATAGTTGGGAGCAATAGATAGATGGATATAGATATACAGATGGATAGCTAGATAAAGTAAAAATTGGTTACTGTTTAAGGAATTTTTTTCAATTACATTAGATATACAATATTCTATTGGTTTCAGGTATACCGCATGCTGATTGGACATTTACATGGATTGTGGGGTAGTCACCCCAATTAGTCTAGTGCCCATCTGGCACCATTTAGAGTTTGCAATGTTGTTGGCTATACACGTATTCCCTATGTTGTACCCAGCATTATCTATAATAGCCAAGATATGGAAGCAAACTAAGTGTCCATCAGTAGATGAATGGATGAAGATGTGGTACATGCATAAAATTGGTCACTTCTTGGTTTGCCTCATTACATTTAGTCTTTTTGTAAATTTAACAGATATATCCCTGGATTTGCTTATGTTTTTCAAGAATGTTTGAGAATATAAATGATAGTGAATCAGAAAAAAAACTTTATAAGACAATTAATTTTATAACTTCCCGCAGTTATACTCTTCCCTCAGTAACCCATTTATATAACTTCCCCCAGTAACCCATTCTTGAGTTTCATTACCTGTTTTCAGTCTGGAGATCTATTCTTACTTTCTAATACATATTTCTTACCCATTGTGTCCACTTCCCCTGCATTTTCTTTCATGGCCACAAACATTGGTTATTTCACATGAACTCTAACTGCATAGCATTATAGTTGTGATTAAAGACATTGGCCCCTCTTTAGGCCCAGGCAGACTGTGGAAACCAAGAAAAATAAGTTTGGAAAGCAGGGAGCTTCGGAGTTATTTGGAAAACAAACAAACAAACAAGCCTGAATTTGCCTATACAACTAACTTGGGAGGAAAGGATGAGAAGGGTTTGCCAAAAACAGAACTGAATGGGATTTGTGTGTTTAATTTGCCTACATCCTGGGGATATCTGAGAAATTTCAGTCAAGGCACAAATTATGAAGCATGATGTGATTACATGCACATGGGAGTAATGAAAACTGTAAACAAGAATGGGTTGGAAAGATCATTTGGTGAGAGTGGCATGTGAGGCCTGGACAAATGATGCTAAAGCTCCTCCAGAGCCATCTCCAGATGCCCAGTGGACTCCAGTATGAAAATGTCATTCCAGGTGGGACACCAGGGTAGCAAGAGTAGATCTATAGAAGGGGCCCTGGCACCCCTCAAGTCTCCTGCTTATCTCAATTATATAGGTATGTAAGGAATAAGTGGTAGAATGAGTGAGTAAGTTTGTTTTTAATCAGAAGTAGAATTTCTTTAAGACATTTAGTTTCTAACCCCCCAACTCTGATTTGCTATAGACAAGCTTAGGAAAACATGGGTATATGTCGTCTTAAGGAAGTTCAGACACAGTTTTAGAAAGACCCAAGGGTGTAGGGATATCACAGGTCCTCATTTGGGGACATTTGTAGCCAGCTTAATCAGCATGCAACAGCCACAATTTTGCATTGACTCCCTGGAGTGAGAATATTTAAGTGCTTGCACTTCCATTATTTATCAGAGTTGGAATCTAGGCAGGAAAGTGAATGTGTTGCAGAAGCTGAAATGTAAAGGCTGGAGATCTCCTAGATTCATCAACCTCCTCAGAGTTCAGAGAAGGCAAAGCAAAGCCCTAGCTAACAGCTCCCCCATCCTCACTGCAGCCCTGCCAGCAGATTCCACTGCACTTTAATAGTCTTGGATATACTAAGGTGAGCAGGGGTTAGGCAGTGAGCCCAAGGCCACCCGGCTCAGCCTCATAGGGTCAGGAAGAAAAAGGGCCCGTCTTTCTCCTGAAAGTGCGGAGCCCGGGCTTTCTTCTTTTTGATGTTTTAAATACATACTGTAGTTGAGTAGGGGTGTCTTTTGTTTTTGTTTTGCCTTATAAGTGACCAGTAATCAGCTATCAGAACCAAGAAGACATCACTTTTTTTTTAGGTTGTCTAGTTTTGATCATAGGTGGTTTAAGTTCTTTCTGAGATACCTCCTTTTCCTTTCACTAAACACACAGCAGGTATTGAATCATCTTATGTAGCCAAAGGCTTTCTCAGTCTCATTTGCATGCTCGCTCTCTCTGCCCCCTCTTCCCCCTCTCCCTGCTCTGAAATGTAAAGGCTGCATTTCCCCTCCTTACCAATCCCAGGACAGGAGGTCACCACTGGTGATAGAATACCAGAATTGTGTAAAGCTTCCAACTTGGCTCAAGAAGGGTTTCTCTTTTTTTAAAGATTTTTGTTGATTTATTTTTAGAGAGGGGGAGGGGAAGGGAAGGAGAAAGAGAGGGAGAGAAAAACAATGTATGGCTGCCTCTTGTACGCCCCCTACTGGGGACCTGGGCCACAACCTAGACATGTGCCCTGACTGGGAATCGAACCAGCAACCCCTTTGTTTCTAACCCACACTCAATCCACTGACCTACACCAGCCAGGGTGAGTTTCAAACAAAGAAATGGACCTCTCATTCTAGTGGCTCATGACCTATGAGTCCATGCTCTTTACAGGTTACAGTTTTCATCACACCAGTGCCCCCTGCCACCCCTTTCTCTCCACAGGCCAAGAAGTGCACTGTGATTGGAGGCTCTGGGTTCCTGGGGCAGCACATGGTGGAGCAGTTGCTGGCAAGAGGCTACACCGTCAATGTATTTGACATGCGGCAGGGTTTCGACAATCCCCGGGTGCAGTTCTTTCTGGGTGACCTCTGCAGCCAACAGGTAATGGGCCATACAGCCTTACTGATTTCCCATAGGCCCCCAAATGGAAACTAGTGGACTTCCCCCACTTGAAGGCCAGCCATATTGTTATTTCAAAAAAATTATTTTGAAAAATATAAAAGTAGTGCAAAAGCAGCCTGGTCAATACATAAATGGATGGGCATGGCTGCGTGCCAATTAAACTTCATTTACAAATAAAGTTATCCATGGACTATAGTGTATCAGCTGCTATTCCAAAGTATATACAATTCCTGGTTTATTTTAATGTTTATTGTAATATAATACACATTCCATAAATTTCACATTTTAATTTTTAAGGAATTTTTTATTTATTTTTAGAAAGAGTGGATGGGAGGAAAAATGGGAGGGAAAGAAACATTTATCAGCTCAACAAGGGACTGAACCTGCAACCCAGGCCTGAGACCTGACTGGCAATTGAACCAGCGACCTTGCACTTTGCAGGACAGCACCCAACCAACTGAACCACACCAGTCAGGGCTAAATTTCACACTTAAAAAAATATATATTTTACTGATTATGCCATTACAGTTGTCCCATTTCCCTTCTTCATTCCCCTCCACACCCCATCCCACCCACACTCCCCCCTTTAGTTCATGTCCATGTGTCGTAAGTTCTTTAGCTTCTACATTTCCCACACTACTCTTGCCCTCCCCCTGTCTACTTCCCCCCACCGTCTATGCTACTTATTCTCTGTACCTTCTCCCCACCCTCTCCCACTCCCCTG
>PVKM010008431.1:0-39017 GCA_004027735.1 Carollia perspicillata
TGCTATATAGTCAATATTAAAACTTTCAGCTTTTTCCTAACATGTACCAGTATATTTAACAAAGATTAATAAGCATAATATATTAAATTTTTAACTACATGCTAGATACTTTTTTAAAGCATTCCTGCTCATTCATTTAGTTTTCACAACTGTGAATTTCATTTTTTTACAGATGAAGAATTTGTATTTCCTTTACAGATGGAAAAAAAAAAGCTTATCCCTGGGAAATGAGACTTGCCCAGAATCAGACTAGTTAGATATGAAGAGTAAAAATTAATAAAATAACCTATGATTGATGTCGAGATAAATTTGGTGTAATGCTGCAGTATGGTGGCCACTCACCTCCATACTTTTACATGGCTGGTTAAATAGCCAATTCAAATGAACTTCACCATATATGATTGTCTAACCACCATGCTGTACACTTGAAACTAAGGCAAAATAATGTTGAATGTACACTGTAATTAAAAAAAATTAAAAAGGAAAAACAAAGAAAAAGGTAGAATGGCTGTATGGCTGTTAGGTTTTTAAAACGCTTCAAATACAACTATAACCAGCACATATCTATTGGAAGTTTAACATAGCAAATTTGCTAACAATTACAGAACCAATTTGGATACAGATACAGACTTAAATCATGACCTTTGTAAATATAGCATCCTGAGTATAACCAACATCTGTTGATTAAAATTATTTCATCAACTTAATGAGATAATAGTGGCATACCAATTGTATAGTGGAACTTGCATAAGGGAATGGAAAAGTTAGCATCCAAAACAGCTTCTTACTGAATGTGATATGAGTAAATGGACTCATGTAAAACGTATATTTTTTAATTAAAAAAATTAATGTTCCCTGTTTCTTATTTCCTTTTTTCAATCCTGACACCAGCAGCTTTACAACTACACACGTGGATTGCATTGCCTTTCCGTTCCAGAATGGGAACGGAAGTGGGCAGCTCCGTTCCAGAATGGGATGGCTTCCACGGACCTTCCACATGCCTCCCGCACGTTCTCCAGCACTCGGCATTCTCTGTCACAGTGGCTTTCACCTCAGGGCAGGTGCTGAAGCTAAGGAGATAGTCCCTGGAGCTGTGCAGGCAAGCATTTTAAAATTAAAATCACTTCTGAGAAGTTGTTACCCCTGTCCTCAGGATTAGGAGATATTGTTTCATGGAGTTGCTCAAGAGAATTCCAAGTAGAAAATCCTGGAATGTAAAGCATTATACTGAATTTATCTCTCCAGCAACCACAGGTTAGTTTATCAATTTTTACTCTTCATATCTAACTCGTATGATTCTGGGCAAATCTCATGTCTCTTGGATCAGCTTTTTTTTTTTTTCCATCTGTAAAGGGAATACAAAATTCTTCATTTGTAAAAAAATGAAATTCGCAGTTGTGAAAACTAAGCGAATGAACAGGAATGCTTTAAAAAAGTGTCTAGGATATAGTTAAAAATTTAATACATTGTGCTTATTAATCTTTGTTAAATATACTGGTACACATTAGGAAGAAGCTGAAAAGATTAAATAATCTGATCAGAATGTAAGAATACATTTATCTTATCGGATCGCTAGCCTAGGACAGTTTAAACAGCACAGGCCAGGGAATCAGACTCCCTGGCACCAAAACTGACTCTGGATCCTAACAGCTTTCACCTTGGGCAAGTTTGCAAAGTCTCTGTGTTTCCTCTTCTGTACGATGGAGTAATGAAATTTGCAGGGGAGTTGGAAAAATAAAAAGCTGAGGTCGGTGCCTTGGACAGTAAAATAGTTTAATTGCTGTTATTTATTATTATCATTATGTCTAAAATTACCAAGAAATTCCCACACTTTCAGGTAAAACAAACCAAAGAATTAGAAAACAGTTGGAAGTATCATATATTCTATTCCAAAAAGTACAAAACTCTTCTTGGTAGTTAATGAGCCTCAGCATTTCCAAAGGCAGGAAGATCAGTAGCCTAGAGCAGTATTGCTCAGGCCCTCCGTTGTGCCGATAGATTCTCTGCGACCTCGTTAAAATGCAGACTCTGATTCAGTGGGTCTGGGGTAGAATCTGATTGAGATTCTAAATATTTAATACGCTCCCATATGCTGCTGCTGCTGCTGGTTCAGCCACCACACTCAGAGTATTAAGGGCAAAGAGCAATTATTGTCTACTTCCGCTGCAGGAGCAATTGAGGTGCAACATCACAGAACGAGTGTCAACCGAAGTGCAGGAGACAACGATCCTTTTTTCCTTTTTGTTTTTCACGCTGACAACTCGCACAGGATAGATTAGCTTCTTCCTCCTTTAATTGAATTCATCTCATTAAGTTAGGGGTCAAGCAACATTCCCTTTATAGAGATCGTGATTCTTCAGCACAGTTTGGCACTTGCTCTGGGTTTCATGACACACATCATAAAGAATAAACAGGCCTTTCAAAATATAGTTTTCTAGAGTAAACAACTGTCCTATCACTATAGATAAATGGCTCCTTCTTTGCTGAGCTTTTTGTGGATACCAGTTTCTCAGTTAAGAAAATTTCCTTTCAATGTTGGTGTGAAAAGAATTAAAATTACAAATGAACATTAAATAATATCAGATGCTTTTAATGCAACTGCATGTTTCCTCAAATAGTTTATTATGGAAAGTCAGATTTACAGACTTCTGTACTGCTAATCCCCTCTTGCATTTTTTGGAGAAACTCGTGCCAGTATTTTGCTTGGCCTGGTTTTGATAGTAAGGTTACAAAAGCTGTGCAAAATCATTTGGATGGGTTCCCACATTTGCCATTCTCTCCATGAGCTTCCGTGGGATTGCCCTCCTGAGTGTCTCCTTTTCTGACCTGTTCCGTCACAGAAATATCTTCAATGCCTTAGAATGCTCTGAAGTTCACAGACTTTTGCTACATCCTCTACTTTTTAAAAAACATACATTTCTCATAAACTTCAGCTGCTACTATGTATCAAAGTGCCAATAAATCTTTATTCCAGGAGTTAGCATCATCTCATTGACAATGAATACATGTGAATACATATTTAGATAACTATACATTTTGTAGTCACAGAGGTTGACTTCCCATCATTACCTTAATTTACTCTCTCAAAATCCATGCACGATCGACCCGTCCCCTAGTGGATGTTAAATGTCAGTTATCTTAAACGTAGCATGGGAAGCATCACAGGTGAAGAATCCTCAAATTACAGGTTTATAGGGAGGTCAGTTGCTGAAGGAGAAACAGCCCAGGGGTTTCTATCACTCTAATATTTACCATTATTTATTACTGTCCATGTTCTGTAGACTTTATGTTCATCGACAGTTTTGTTTGATCCTCACAATAACCCTGAAAATAACTATTTTGACTCTTGTTTTACAAGAACCTGAACTTCTGAATGGTAATTTCCTAGGGTCAGATAGCATGTGAGGGAAGGGGTAAGGCTTTCAGTTCAGATCTGGCTGACTCCAAAATCGAGACACATTTCACAGTGACATTCTCTTTCTTATATGAGCTGGGACCTCAAAAAAAACCCAGAATTTATTTATTAAAAATCGTGTATTTATCCTTACATGTTTCAATTTCAGTCACCTTCAAAGTACTCACCATTTGATGCAATACACCTATTGAGATGTTTTTTCCACTGCTCAAAATAGATTTTGAACTCCTCGATTTTGAAGCCTTATAGTGCTTCTGCCATTTTTTATTGCTCCTCTTCCACATCAGCAAAGTGTTTTCCTTGGAAGGTTTTGTTCATCCAAGGAAATAAACAAACTAGAAAGTTACTCCGGGTGATATTGGGTGAAAGGAAAGGGTGGGGGATGGAGGTCATGCCATTTGGGGTCAAAAATCTGCTGAACACTCAGTGCAGTGTGGGCAGGTACGCTCTTAAATCACCTATCATGAAATGCACAAATGTTCTGAAAGTCTTCAAAAAGTTCACTGAAGCTGAATGCAGCCTCTCACAACACTGGTTGCTACATTGATATAGGTGGGTTCCTAGAACACTCATCTGGAAACGGAAGCCTACAATACAAGGGGTCCCCCTCCAGAAGATAATTCCAGGGTTTTTGGGGGGTTCCCACTCATAGTTTCCAACTCACTGTAGACAGAACCTCAGTACTCTCCCAGAAGCCCAAGAATCTATCTTGTCCCAGATTCTGGGCGAAAAGCTTGTGAACTGGGATTTATTTTTATCATGTCTCTTTATTTTTTCTTTTCATTGTTCAGCCTCACTCTTCATGTTATTATTGTTTCTAGATCACTATAAACCCACAAGAAAATAAGTGAAAGGTTGTTTAAAATTAGCATGGCTATTTTCTTTTAAATATTTTATTTATTTATTTTTATGGGGAGGAGAAAGAGTGGGAGAGAAACATCAATGTGTGGTTGCCTCTCATGTGTCCCCTACTGGGGACCTGGCCTGCAACCCAGGCATGTGCCCTGACTGGGAATTGAGCCAGTGACCCTTTGCTTCACAGGCCTGTGCTCAATCCACTGAGCTACATCAGCCAGGGCTAGCATGGCTATTTTGCATTCACTGATCTGCTACTTAGTTTTTCACTTAACACGCATTTCTAACTGACAAATTCTTCATGTTTAAATCCTAAAGTCCTCCCTTCTTTATCATACTTAAAATGCTAAAAGCTAAAAAATACATTTCTCTAAAATGAATAATAACTATATATAAAATGACAAAAGAAGAAACATTAAAGAATCAAAATAATTTCGATATGTAAAACTCATTTAGAATATAAGCTTGATCTAAAAGAACAAAGGTATTGCTTCTGCCATGAAAAATGGCTTTGAACATCACAAATATTTAACCTGCCTCTTCTGTAATGTGTTTTCTAATTTCAAACACCATTGCATTTTTATTCCAGCCAATTTCCATACTATAAATGTCAGTCAACATAGGCTGGTTATGCCTAAGTATGATTTAAAAAGAACCTTAACAACAGTAAAAGTCATGTCCGTATTTTCATTATGCATTTGAGCCTTTGGTTCGTAAATATTCCCTCTGAGCTAATATTTTAAATTCAAGGTCATATACAGGGGATTTTTTCCTTGCTAATTAGAAAATAGATTACTCTACTTGAAATTATGTAGGTGGAAATTCTTCCCTGAGGAATTTATCTCTTTCAGATGTGTTTGATCATGTTCAATATTTTTTTAACTATATTATATTTGCTTTTCCCTTCTTACCTACCAAATATTATGCATGGAATGCTTAAGGATTTGGCTTATTATTCTGATATCAGCAATAAAGTTATATTAAAAATAATGCACTAGAAATCTTTCACCTGCACACAATTTTCCTTATTAGATTTGCTTGTTATTTCACTTGTCAAATTTTATGTCTAATGTTCTCTCTGTATATTTATAAAAATACTTTATTGCAGATGAGTCTAATCACTATGTAAATTAGGTAATTATTTGGTGAATATTAACATTCTTTTCTGTACAAAATAATACATATATTTTGAATCTTCTTTCCTTGCTTTTGGGAGAATATACCAATTAAAATAGTTATTGAACTCTTATTTGCATGCAAATGAGGCAAGTGAAGTAGAATATCAGGATATGCAAAAGTATATTTAATTTTCAATTTCAAATACATTTCTTATTAGTTAGACTACATCATTTTCAATGTAATTTTCTTCTGGCATGTTGGAATCATGTATCATAAAAAGTTGTTCTGATAACCACTTGCTTGCATGGACTTTTATCTTTCTGGACTCTTCCATGGCAAGAGAAAATAAATGTCCCTTAAAAGAGAGGAAAAATCAACACGTTGCCAAATAATATGATTAATAAACAGATGACATCTAGAAGGTATTTAATATCGTATTGAATGTGTGGTGGTTTGAAAAGTTAAGTTTAAAGTAATTATAAAATAACTATAAATATATTAGTTATTCTTCTACTGATCACAAACATATTATTGGACATAGAACTATACCTGAAAGTAAGTGATGACTCTGTCCCTGGGTAACTTGTGAGATTATCAACTAAGCTGAGTATTTTCTCATAAAGATAAAAACAGATATTTCTGATATTTCCATAACTATAAATGATACATACACAATAAACAAGATATTTAGATTTCAAATGTTATAATGAATGAGCGTACCTCTTGACATATTGAAAATGTTTATGAAAGAAATCAAAATAGTACTGTATGATACTCAAGTAAGTGATCAACTGAGGAATGTTTTACTCTGAGGTGTTAGTGAACATAAATACAAATAACCCCCTTTTTATTACAAAATCTTTTACTACAAAATCATAAGCATATAATTGTATAATATAACAATATCACACTCAAGCACACATATGACATTTCAGGTGAAATGTTCAAATTACAACTATGAATTATTACACCTATATTATTACCCTACCAACCACACTGAAGCAGGTATTACTTCTGTTGGGCCCAGTATATTCAGGATGGGAGTAATCTTTAAATCTAGCTTTGGATAATGGCAAAAATTGAGGGTGTGTTTTTCACTCTTGCCGGCTGATAGCACAGAGTACAGATACTCACACACATTCTGTAGCTTTAGTATCAGACATCAAAATCGGGCTACATTCACTGTCTGGACTTAGTGAGATATTCTTTATTTCCTTAGATTGAGACAAAAGAGTAATAATTAAAGACTAAAATCTATTTCAAATCATAAATCGCTTTTTGGAAATTTGGTGCAAGTTATGATTAACTCTCATTGTAACAGCACCTACTAAATAGGATAAAAATTATTTTCATTATATTTCAGTCATTGAAGTATCCTATTTTGTCTTTGTCATCAGCCTCAAACTAAACACTTTAAAAATTTATTTACAACTTTCACCCTCCTCTGGCTCCGCTCAGTGAATAGGATTCTGTTCTCTGACTTAACTACTTTGTTCATGTTACCTAAATTCTGCACCCAACCACAGCCTGGTAGATGCCTCTCCTGGTCATAACAAATGTGCTTGTCTTTCCACCAGGGTCTGGAGGACAGGGCCGAATCTCAGCTCTGTCTGAAATAGTTGTTTTATGGTAAGGACCAGAGCTCTGTAATTTTTTTTGCACATTTTTACTTTATTGTAATCCTAACTTGTGGTGATTGAAAAAAATAATTATCCTAGTATATTAATTAGGTTTATGTATTATTCAGCTCCACATGCAGGTGAATTGAATGGCTCCTAAAATTTCCATATAGAAGATATGGTTTATTTAAAACACAGAATTTTCATATCTCTAACCCGTGTCATGACAGGCAGGCCCCCCTCTTACTTTTGCTCATTACGATATGTGCCTCTTCAAGCAGCACTGCTCAGAGGTGAAGTTTCACAAACTATTTTTAACTGTTGTATTAATGCCTACATGACTCCATCACCTGGTGCTTCTCAAAGGCAGAGTTGGTATTTCTCATTGCTCACCATTATATTACTGCAGTCTGGCATGCAGTCAATGTTGAATGAATTAATTATTGAATTTCAGTTTAAATCAATTAGGTTTAAATTTAGTTCAAACACTTAATAGCTGTGTAATCCTAGGCAAGTCATAAAACTACCTACGTCTGTTTCTTGCTCTTCAAAATTATGGGGAGCCATAAAAATGCATGAATGAGAAAAACATAGAGATGTTAGTCATTTTAATTACACGGTAATAATGTATAACGCAAAGGTTGTTATGAACGCAATCAAATACAACTTACTTACTTTTGGTTGGCCTGTTTATTGTTCCTTTTGCCACAATGAATTTGAAACAGAACCAGCATTCTCTGAACGTGCGCCATGCTTGCACCCTGGCATTAACTAGCAGAAAGTTAGAAGAAGTGGTCACATGAACCACAGGGCGACAATACCTGTTTCTTTGCTAAAACATTTAAGGAGTTGTTTTAAAGAAAGATCGAACAAACTGATACTACGAGTGTGCTGGTACAAATAAAAAGTTTGGTGTCCTAGATGGGATATTGCCCAGGAGGCCACTCTGCAAAGCTACAGTTGCTGATGTGATTATGTAGAAGGACCGCAGGCCAGCTGTGACAGGGTGCTTGCTAGAAGACTATGCTCACAGCCGGGCAGGCCCGGAGCAGGATTGCAGACTTGAGAACCAGGCCTCTGCAGGAAAGTAAGGCCCGTAATGAAAATCTTCAAGACTACTGTTGAGCCTATTCCCAAAACTTTATAGAATTTTTCAGTTAAAATGTGCACGTTAAGGAACAGAAAAGAAAGGACTAACCTGGGACAATATGAGAGAATAGTGATGAAACAGGAATATTTCGTGAGATGACAAAAAATAGCAGACAATAGAAATATTAATGGAAATGTTTTGGCCTGAATTGTATTGCCTCAAAATTCCTATTTTGAAGCCCTAACCCCCGGTGTGTTTGCATTTGAGAAACTTCTTCAAAAAGATACTGAAGGTTAAATAAGACATATGGGCAGGGCCCTAATCCAATAGGACTGGACTCCTTAACAGAGAGAAAGAGGGACTAGAGCTCCTTCTCCCTCCATGTGAGGGCAGAGGCAAGGCCGTGGGGGGACACAGCATGACTGTGGACATCTACAAGCCAGAAACAGAGAGGCTTTGCCAGGCACCACCCCTGCCGAAACCTTCATCTTGGACTTCCAGCATCCAGATCTGGGAGAGAATATATGTCTATTGGTTAGACCACCCAATTTGTAGTATTTTGTTAGGGCAGCTGGAGTAAACCAATATAAAGAATGCAAATTAAATTTTCTGTGTTTAAATAAAAATAACTCATGTTTCTGAATAATTTACTAAGCATAGTACCTTATTGTCAAATGAATGTAGTTAATAAGGTAATATATTTCAAATCATTTTTATATAACAGTAAAAAGAAATAAAATATCGCGGCAACTGAGGGTTCTTACAATTTGAGCAAAGACTGTCTCCTCTGTTTTCCTATGTTTCCCCTGATGTTACACACGGCTTGCTGTTTTCACAAAGGCTTTAGTAGAAATCCACAAGATGCACTGAATTGGTAGCTCATAGAGCCCGGGTCTAGGTTAGGCTTTGATGTGACCTGGGAGATCAGGGGCATACCATTTACCTTTCTGAATCTCAGTTTCCTTATTGTAAGAATAGTTGGATTAGACTAATATTAACATCGTGTGATTGGATTTTATTTCAACATGGCAACAAAAACATTCATTATGTAATATACAGAGTGAGACAAGAGTAGGCTTGCAGTTGGTCAAATGGAAAATAATATAATAATTAATAAATAAGAATATAAGAATAAACTTTGTGTTTTGCATACCACAGCTGTAAACCTACTTTTGCTACACCTTGTATCTGGGGAAGGCTGGGTCAAGCACAGTTGAATAGACCTCTCTATGGAGAACTTCTCACAGCATTTTAAATATCAGTGTGCTGCACAGACTTCCAAGACGAGGATTCAGCATACGGGATTCCTCGAGTGTTCTGTCCATACAACACTGGACAGAGGTTACTCCTCACTGTGATCTACCCCACGGCCCAAACTGTAAGATCCTTTGACCGTTATGTTTTAAGGTCACACAGTGAGCCCCCTCATATGTCTTCGGCTGTTCATTCTCTAAAAGGAACAATAAGACTCTTTTAGAAAATTTACATCCTAGAAAATGTATTTCAAGGAAAGACAACTATTCTTTATGACCCAAGGAATGTGTGTTTAAGGAAGAGCTGGTGGAGGCTTTGAGATGTACATTTTAACTCCATACACTAATCTTTCCATTCTCAAGAAAATTTTCTGTTAGTCACAAGAATCAGCCCTATTTCAATCTCTTGGATTTCACATTGCTTCTTTACAAACATATACTGTGTTATTTCATTTTATTTATTTATTTTTGTTCTTTAGCATGGAATAATATATTCGTGTAAACAACAAGATTCAATCCCAAATTATTTTGAGAGGAAATGGAAGAAATAATGGGCAAGTGACTATAAATAGGAATCCATCAGGATGATGTGAGAGTGACTGAGGCGCAGCCATGACTCATTCCCAAGCATCATGAACACTGTTCTACTGGAGGAATAATTACTGGCTTGTCATAAAAATATAATGTGCAACAGTTAAGTGCTTCCTAGGATTGGTGCTGTGCAGTATAATACAGCTGACTTCATTTAATCTACATTAAATGGTGCACAGTTTACTAGGTTTTTTAATACTTTCTTTTCTTAGGCTTAGTAGAAACTGCCTCAGATGGACTCATTGATCATCGATCATAAATCAGACTTTATTGGTGAAGAGGTGAGGTGGGTTAACAAGGAATTTACTTGTAAATTGAGAAGAGATAAATCTTTGCTCTCTCAAGGGTAGCAGTGTATTTATAGGTTGAAAGGCAGTACCACTTTTCAAAAAGCACTTTATAGGAAGGTGAAGTCTTCAAGACCTTGGGTGTTTATGATCTCTGAAGCTTGTGTACCTGCAGAATTGTTGTAAAATACACTAATAAAATAAAATATGATGTTGTTTTATATTTGCCTGTGTTACCTACCACTTGAAGTACTTGTACAGGTAGAATAAGGGCTCCATAAAATAAACTCATAAGCTGAAATTTAATTCTTTTGGGAAATCTGTCACTTTTATTTACAAGGCTATAAGCCTAGCAAATAAAAATAACTAAGAGAAAATATTGCAAATATCTTTCATATCACTCTATAATCAAGGTCCCTGAATGGTATGTCAGCATTTCCATCCCATAAAACTGTCTAGCAATCATTTTTGATTTGAATACATAGAATTAATGTCCTCATCAATAATAACCTAAACCTACTTACAAAGTCAGAGAAACATGGGGTAAGCCCAGTCTTTAGCTGTTTTATGATTTAATTATGACCTACTGAAATGTTCTTGACCAAAAAAATGACAGAATAGTTATTTTAGAAATTTGCAATATTGGAAGCAAGTGTATTTGGCATGTAAAATGGCGATATAAATTGCAGAGCAATATTAAAATTTAAATTCTATTTGAAACAACAGGAAGAGCTTCTTTTAACAGAAGTCAAAGGATGTCAAATATCCCGAAAGACCTCGCTCAATCAGTTTTTGGGTATTCTGATCTATTTCCATCTAAGTTAGCTCATTGGATAGCTGATAGGATACTCTATTATATTTCTATTCCATCAACAAGTATTCACATAATAACAACTTTGGTAGAATATCAAGAATCTGAATATTAACTAGTCATTAAATATGTAATATGTTCTGCACAAATATGCTACACTGTGTCATTTATTCACACACTAATGAGATGTAGCGGGTTATACCAGCTGGGAGGCTGACAACATGATCCATGCTGCCAGCTCTCTGGAATGTCTCCTTGACATCTCCAACTTAAATCATTTAGCACTTACTTCCTGATATACATTCTTCAAAACCTACTCCACCCACAGTCTTCCCATCTCAGCTGATGGCAGTCCTATCTTTCTGGTTTCTTAGGTCAAATACCTTAAAGTTATTCTTGAATTTGCCTTTTCCTTCATACACATATTCAGTGTGTCAGCAAATTCTGTTTCACCTTTAAAATACAATCATAATGTGTTGACATCTTGGTTCAGTCCCCACCATCTCTTACCTTAACCGTAAGAGATTTCTTCTTGAACTCTGTGCCCTCACCCCTTACCTGCAGCAAGGGTAACCCCTTCAACACAATAGCTAGGATGGTCTTTATAAAGCCTGAATTAGATAATGGCTCTCCTCTGTTTAAATCGCTTTAGTGATCAACCCTCCTTCCCAGTCAGAAGCAGCCGCCAATGAGCTGTCACCTCTGTACCTCTCTCCCCACATCGCCTACTCCCCGCCTCTCTCTGATCCAGCCACCTGGTATTCTCCAGCCACCTGGTATTCTCGCTGTGTCACACACTCCCTGGTGTTTGCTCTGGCTGTTTCTTTTTCCTCAAACACCTAATATTTAAATTCCTCATTCTTTGCTCAACTGTTACCTTTCTCATGTGGCCCATGCTAGTAATCATATTTTAGCTATATTATAGCTATTAATCTTCATGTTTGATGATCTTTTCATTGCTCTCTTTTATCTTTCCAAGTACATATTACCTTCCAATATACTACCTCATTTACTAATAATTTATTTGTTATGTTTACATTTCACCACTTTTTCTTGGCTGTCAGTGGAACATAAGCCCCACGAATGCCCAGATTTTTTTTTCTTAAAGAAGAGACAGGCTTTCCCTTGTGCTAAGTATTTAAAATTGAACTTTGCACATATTATGAACTTAACAAATTTTTATTGGATTATGAAATGAATACTGAAATTATATAAATAAAAAAGGTGTGTTCTAAAGACAATTAGATTTTTGACTACTCTTTTGCTAAAAAAACAAGAAATACCATAAATCAACAAATAGCCTATTGTCCTAGAAGAAAAAAAGAGAAACTTGGGTTTTTTTGAAGGTGTTCTCAAGCACAGTTTTCCAGTATCACTCATAAAAATATCATGAAGAAACAAACATGGATTTGGTCTACTAAAGACAATGAGATCACCAAAAGTCTACACAGATCAATGTCATGTAAAGGTGAACCAGGAGAGGAGGATTCAGATCGCTTGATGCCTGGTTCCTTTCACCACTTCCCCGCACTGCCTGGGTGGTATCCACATTGTGGTGTTCTGATCTGAGTGTCTCTGGGAAAATTTTTGTGTAGAGTTGATTCTCAGCTGAAATTTGCTTCTAATCCATACATCTTCCTAGATTCCAATAATATCAAATAGCATTGTAATCCATCCATCTATCCAAGCAGAAACCCAGCTACTTCTAAATTCTTCATCTATCCATATTTATGCTCCCCACAAATATGTAATCAGTAACAAATTCCTATTGGTATTTACTAGATTTTTCTTGATTGCATTTACCTCTTCCCACTGTCTTTGCTACTTCCTTAATTCAGAAAATAGGCATCTCTCTCATGGCTTCTTGGGACAAAATTGCATCCTTTTTTTCTTCCTTCCTATTATAATAAAGGGACTGTATACTTTTCTATTCCAAGATAACTGGCTGTGCACAATAGGGGTTCCCCCCTTTCTTTCTTCTCAACTACCTTTCACGGTTGTGATCTCTTCCTCTCTCTGGGATCCTCGTCCACTCAACTGATCCTTCCCATTGGTATTTAAATGTGTGTCAATTCTCCTTTATTATAAAGTAAAATCAAACAAAATCAACACTTCTTTCTAATCTATATCCTCTTTCATTTACTACCATTATTGCCTTTCCTAAAAACCTTAAGGCAGTGTGTACTCATTTTATTCTCTTCTCCACTATCTCCAATCTGGCCTCTACCCTCATCACTTCCTTGAGGCAGCTCCTGCTATATTGTCACTCACAATTTACATGTCAAAACTCAAACAAATATTTTTAATTTTTAAACTGACTGAATTTCTCCTATTTAAAATTGTGTTAAATATTGAGAGATACAAAATATTTATAAAAGAAATTTAATAGTGCCTTGGCTAGTGTGGATCAGTGGATTGAGCACAGGCCTGCAAACCAAAGTGTCTCTGGTTCGATTTCCAGTCAGGGCTCATGCCTGGGTTGCTGGCCAGGTCCCCAGTTGGGGGCACGTGAGGAGCAACCACACATTGATGTTTCTCTCCTCCTTTCTCCTTCCCTTCCCCTCTCTAAAAAATAAATAAATACTTAAAAGGAGAAATTTAATAGCAATATATTTAACAGCATTTAAGAAAATTACACCATGGCATCTGAAGTCACCAATGCTTCTTCCATGTCCAACCAATACTTTGCATCTCCTCTCAAATGCATTATCAAAAATATAAAAGAAAGCAAACTTAATAAATATTATTTTATAATGGTTTACTTTCACTGGACATTTGTAAAGAATTTCTTATTTTTTCTGATGATTATCATTTTCCAGTAAGTAATTTTATAATATTCCTAATTTTAAGGTACTTTTTACCAAGGATGTATTCATCATGCTTTTTGAATTTAATAATATTTAGTGTTGCAAAAGCTTCAAAAGTTGAATTTTTAGTGGCTATGACTTGTAGGGGACCAGTTTGTTTAGGTCTGGCAAACATGACTCAGCTCTGTATGGAAAACCTACAGAAGCGAAGTGGTGGGCAGGAGCCAGACCTTCAAACCGAGTCTTCCTGTGGGAATCAGGCCTAGAAAATGCATACAGACTGTTGTGGCTTGCTCTTGCTAAAGCTCCATCACCCTGGTCTAAAACAACGAATGTGTATTGTCTATCTTCAAGGTAATTTCCAAAGCCTGTATAAACTTTCCCAAAGACAGAGCTAATCAGCTCATCGCCATTCCCCTCTGAACGTTATTTTCATTTCCTTGATTGTACCTAAAATGTAGACAATAATATTCTATGTAATAGATAATAAATCTTTCTCTGATGTAAGACCCAAAGAAAACAATAAAAGTCTGTCTGGGCAAGGGTCAAGGCGCTCTCCTCTTGAGGGAGAGGCCAAGGCATCCACAGACACTCTCCCCTGGAGAGAGTAGCCGTGCTGTCCCCCTTTTCTCCACAGGATTGCTGTTGCCTACGCATTTATTCTTATTGTCAGCCACAACAGGCGGACTCTACTCGCCGGAGTCTGCCACAATTACTGTGTGACTTGTACTACAAAAATTTTTATCTAGTTAACTTTGTTTGACCTGAGCTGAATACATCTGTTTCCAGACCAGATGACAAATGAGAAACTTCTTAATCAAAGGGAAGAGTGCCCTGGCCAGTGTGGCTCAGTCAGTAACAGCAGTGTTCCATCACTGAAGGGTTGCAGATTTGATTCCCAGTCAGGGGACATACCTAGGTTGAGGGACCGATCCCCAGTTTGGGCACAAATGATTCCCAGTCTGGGTGCATACAGGGGGCAACCAATCAATGTTTCTCTCTCTCTCCCTTCTTCTCTCCCTTCCTCTCTCCCTAAAAGCAATGAAAAAAAAAAAGTCCTCAGATAAGTATAAAAAAAGAAAAAATTAAAGGCTACCCTTCGGTAGACAACTCCTATTTCTTCCACTTAAAAATATACAATTTTCCCTAATAAGACAAACAGTCTGACTTAATTTTATTTAAAAAATACTAACATTCTATTCTGTCTGTATATTGCCAAACATCTGGAATGAAAACTGAAAAAAAAGTATTCATTCATATTTTCTGCTTGAATCCAAAAAGAAGATTAGCACTTTACAAATAAAATTGCCAAATAATATTCATAACATTCAACCATGTACTTGGCAGATTTTGTAGACATTGCTGTCATGGAAGTAAATACCAAGACAATGCACAGAGAATATATATATAATATTAATATGTTAAATATATATTATATATTAAATGTATATTATGTATTAATATATTAAATATATTTTGTGTGTATACACACATATACACATATATATATATATATAATTTCACTGTATTAATTAGCTTTTACTAGGTTATTCTATAGTTGCAAAGGTCATTTCCTTGGTAATGAAGAGTCTGAAAATTCAATAGTTTACAACAATGATAGTTTCCTTCTTGACCACAATACATATTCATCATGCAGTAGGTGAGGTTCTGCTCCACAAATTCTTCATTCTGAATTCCTAAGGCTCAGCCTGTACCAGGTCATGCTGATCTCATAGAGAAAGAAAAGGAAAGGAGAGAATTTAAGTAATTGTTCTTAAGGCTTGGGGCAGAAAATGGTATATGTCATGTTCATGCACAGTTCATAGGCCAAAGCCTGTCATAGGGCCACATTTGACCTCCATGTCCCAAGGAAGTGTAGTTCCTTCACAAGAAGGGAAAGCAAATATGGGGAATAATAATAAGACCTGAAATCTGACATACCTCACTCGATATAGGAGATTAGGAGTATGATCATTAAGGCATGCACACAAAGGGACTTGGAGTCAATTTCTTCCCTTTCTAATGGAAGAGTTGGCTCAGACCATGGTGCTGCTGCTAATGGTTCATTACTAGAAAGTGATGCTTATTTACCATGTGTTATGCACTGTTCTAATATATTCTACTTAGTATCAATACAACAGGAATTATATTCCTATTTTATAAAGGAGAACTAGAGAATTAGAGATATATTTAAATGACAATTATTTCAGTTGTCTTGGTAGTACAGAAAGTAAATGATGGAGCCTGAGGTTGTACCAAGGCAGCCTAACTGCACAGGCTGTTTTTCTTAACCCACTGCAAGTCATTTAGCCAATAAAAAGTTGAACAAGACAATTTCTAAGTTATCTTTAGTTCTAGATATCTGTATTACTGCCACATTCATAATACATACCACTTTTTAAATAAATAAATTTTGAATTTATATATTAAATATCTCTGACTAAAATTATAAATACATTAGGCAATCTCTGTTGAAACTGCTGTGAAGCCCAGAAATAAACTTATTAGGCACTCGTGAGAAAGTAGCTTTGATTCACCAAGCCTAAAGCATCTTTAATATACTTCACACCCTGGCACACTTCTAGGCCAAAGGAGGCATCCAATCAATTTTTATGGAATAGAAGGAGCATATCAATTAATAAATTAATGCATGTTAGACTATATCCCTTTTCATATCCTCAATCTACTTCCTTAACTCAGTAATTATCGGTGACTTAATCTCGACATGAAGACTTCATTAATTTTTCTGGTGATAGGATGTTATTATGTTCAGCTTCCTAGGCCAAACTAACAACAATATATTCAAATTATATATTTTCAGGGAAGAATTTAATTATCAGATATGGGAATTTTACCAAATGCATACATAATTACTCTTTCCTTGTATTCAAGATGTATGGATAACACTGTGCTGTATTTAACACCATAAAACAAGTATTTTAAAGGATTGACAACCATTAACAACTATATCATCATCAGAGAAGTTACTTTTTTAAATCAGTTTCTACAAAACAGCTGAGGCTCAAGAGGCCAAGAACTAGGCTTTGAAAGAAGAAACGGAAGAAAAAGAAGAACAAAGTGAACAAGAACAAGAACCTTTCAGGATAGTGAGGTCCAAATATTCACAATCATTGGAAAATCAAGAGTCAGGTAAGAGAGATGTATAAAAAAATTTGAAACTTCATCTACAAAGTAGATGGATAAAAAATCATCTAAATTAAAAAAAATACAATTTAGTATTGTATATTACATATTTATAAAATAATATGCATCTACATAATTTTATATGTTGTACATTCATATATTTTTATATATTTTATTTATTTTACATTATATAAAATATAAAGTATATACACCAAGAACAACAAATGAAAATATAATTACAAAAAAGATAGCTGTTTACAATAAAATCCAGGGATAACAATAACATCAAAATCTAACAAGAGTAATAAAATACTTCTGTAACTAAAATAATAAAATGCATTAAAATATATTTAATTATACAAATAATTGGGGAGATAAACAGATTTAAGAATAAGAAATAGCTTGACCCTTCTGAAAGTCAGTCACATGCAGATCAAGACCAAAATGCAATGTCATTTTACACAAATTCAATTGGTAAAAGTTAGAAAGTGTGATAATGCAAAATGCTGGAGGCATGTGTCCATAGGAGCTCTTAAATTTGTTGTTGGGAGTATAGTGTTTTGCACAAGCTTTGGAAAACCTACATTTAAACACACATGCACCCTAAAGCAATTCAACTTTTTGGCTTGTATATACACGAACATTGTATATATGTATAGTAGAAGATACGTAATAAAGATTTATAATAGTTTCTTGAAATAGAAATGCCCAATTGTATCAAAAAGAATATATATGAATCAACTAAAATATATTAAAATGGTGGGGTATTATGCCACAATCAAAACAAATAAAATTCAATGCCATTGATAATTTAAAGCATACAAATATTACTTACAATAGGCTATTCTTTGTAAAGTTAAAAATAAAATTTCTAAGAGAACAGTACATACACTTTAGGTATGGGTAAACAATTTGTTTTTGAAGGAAGACTCCCAAAAAGGAAAGCAAGAAGTTTTAAGTCAAAATGGAGAAACAGACAATGGAGAAAAATAGAAAAAATTGAGGAACAGACAAAAGAAACAACTTTCTTCCCAAACATGGCAGCAACAATAGCAATAACAAACATACATATGGCATTATAGTATAACAATGACAATTAAAATATTAAACATTGGAAACAGAACATAAATGAAGTGAGCACTACAATTGTCCTATAAGCCCTTTAAGCTTCTAGAACCAGGGGTGTCAAACTCACTTTCACCAGGGCCACATCAGCCTTGCAATTGCCTTCAAAAGGCCAAAATAATTTTAGGACTGTTTAAATGTAACTGCTCCTTAACTGTTAAGGAGTTGAAATTATATTCAGCCCTTTGAAGGGAACCATGAGGCTGATGTGGACCCTGGTGAAGATGAGTTTGACACCCCTGTTCTAGACTATGGGGTAGAAAGAAAAACCCAGACCAAGCTTGGGCATTTCCCTGAGTTGAGCAGCTAGAGTTCAGATTCTGATGAAGCCTAGAAGGCTCCATTTCATAGAGCAGAGCATGAAAGAGGGGAGAAGTGCCAAGAGAATGAAGTCCAGGGATCTCCTTTGAGTATTCAGTTGAGAAATGATCATAACATGAATGTGAGGAAAGTACACAAGTCCAGGAAAAGAATCACCTGCAGGTACTAGAGAGAAGAGTAAGTGAAAAGAAGAGCCAGAGAGGAGAACCTTGTAATTCACAAGGCACTGGTTAGAATACTCAGAACTTCTTGTTCACTATTAAAGGAAGATTAACTTCAGAAAATGCAGCTCTATTAAGAACATGACCCAAATGAATAAAACTATTTGCAAATTTTAAACATATCCCTGAAAAAACTTAATATTCTTAAAACAAAAATTTATAATATACCCAACATCCAAAAATAAAAAATCCAAAATGACTGACATCCAACTGAAAATTATCAGACATGTAAAGATGCAGAAAAACACAAGGAGATCACATGAAATTGACCCAGAAATGATACTGAATGCAGTTTGCAGAGTAGGATGTTAAAACAAATATTGTGACTGAATATCATATGCTCAAGAAGCTAAAGGAGAGACGTAAGGTTAAACACATTAAGAAGAGACATGCAAGATATAAAAAGGTATATATTAAATTTCAAGAGATGAAATTCCAATGTCTGAGATGAAAAGTTCACTGGATAAAAGTGTACTAAAATTATTTCAGAAGAGAAGAACCCAACACATACCAAAAAGAAATAACCCAAGTGAAACATATGAAAAAAAATTAGAAAAAAATTAACACACAGCATCAGCGATCAACTCTTGGGAAAATTTCATGCACCCAAATACATGTGAAATAGGAATTCCAAAAGGGGAGTGGTGGTATTTAAAGAAATAATGGCCAACAACGCTCTGAATTTGATGAAAATTATAAACCCACTTATCCAAAAAGCATACACACAAAAAAACTGTGATGCAAATTCTATTAAAGATTATCATATTCATCTGGTTTAAGAGCAGAAATGAAGCCAAACTTTAAAAAAACATTTAGTGAAAAATGACAATAAATACAGGAAAATACTCATGAGAATAACAGCAGACATATTTTGGAAATAAAGCAAACTAGAATTCAGTGAAGTAATGTGTTTAACATATTAGAAAAAAGAAAACAATGAAAACAAAAATTTTCACCCAAAAATCTTTTAGAAATAAAAACCAAACACTGTTTCATACATACAAAAGCTGAATGATTTCATCAGCTGGAGATGTTAATGTCAAGATATGTTAAGGGAAGGTCTTCAGGCAGAAGGAAAATGATTTCAGAAGGAAACATGGATGCACACAAAGAAAGAAAGACACAAGTAACTGTTTAAATAATGACATGTGCCTTGACTGGAATAACCCAGTTAATTGGGTATCGTTCCACAAAGCAAAAGGTTGCCAGTTTGATTCTGATCCAGGCACATGACTGGGTTGTGGGTTCGATCCCTGGTCGGGGCATGTCAGAGAGGCAACCAATCAATGTTTTTCTCTCACATAATGTTTCTCTTCCTCTCTTTCTCCCTCCCTTACTCTCTAAAAATAAAAAAATACAATCTTAAAAAATAAAAACTAATGGCACATATTGTTGAATATATAACATGCAGAGTGGTAAATTATATGAAAACAATAGCACAAAGATTAGGAATGGAGAAATGGAAGTATATTATTGTAAGATTCTTAAAGTATACTTGAAGTAGTATAATATTGCTCAAAGTTAGACAATGATAAATTACTCAAAGACAAGCCCTAAAATGACATAAGCAAAAATATAATTAATAATACAAAAAAGATGGTAAAGTAAACTCATAAAATATGCAATTAATTGAAAAGGAGGCAGATAATGAAGAAAAAGGAAACCAAAGTCAAATGATACAGGAAAAATTTTAAGTTGGTAGATTAACCTCAATTGTATGAATAATAATCTTAATAATAAATGGGTCTAGGGATTTTGCTTTCTGGAAAATGTTTTAGAGGTACTTTTTTTCTAATTCTCCCATGAAGTATACCTACAAACTCTGGACATAAAGAATAAACATAAGTGGACTCTGGGAGGTTGAGAGAAAGCAAACCAGATGGAGATACAGTACAAGTCTTATTGGTTTTTATTTTTATTTTTATTTTTGCCTCATATTTGCTAAACTTGGAGCTGAAAAAGCTGTCAATCTGTAAATGCCAGTGGGTGCAGAAAAATAAACTCCAACAAAAGCCCACTATCTCTCACCAAAGTACCAGAAAATGGGCAGCAGAGCAGGAAGAAAAACTTTCAGAAAAGTGCTCCACTCCATTCAAGTGTGACAAAGAATCTGACCCCATCCCTATCTGTACCAGCAAAGCTGAGCATGGAGCCTATAATTTCATCTTCACTGGGCTGTAGTGGGGCATCCCAATACCACAGGCAGAGTAGTGTCAGAAAGGCCAGCAAGAACCAGGTACTTTTTCTCCATGAGATTGTAACAAGGTCCTTTCCCTCAGTTGAAAGTAGAGAACACGTGGGAGCTTGAACTCCATTCCTTCCTGGAAGTATAAGGGATACCATCCCTGCTGCTGGGTTCCTATCAGGGAAGTCCTAGGAGAGTGTCAGGACTGTCCTCAGCAGCCAGTGGCAACTAAACTACTCCCTGAATAGAACCAATAGATGTCACATAGAAGCAGAAGCAGTAACCAGTCACTGCTACTCTCCTAACCAGGGTAGCATCAGTAGAGAGTTGTAATTTCCATCCTTACTTACAATTAATGAATGCCTTCCATTTCTCAAGTGTCAAAAGGAACCCGGAATTCTATCATCAACTGGCAATAACAAGATTGTGACCTCTAACCCCTGCCCACTCTATGGAGCAGTGTTAGAGGAAACTTGCTAAAATAGGTTTGAATAACATCTAGAGTTTCATACAATAGTCATACTAAGAACCAGGAAGATACAAAATGGATAATCAATAGATTTCAGCATTAAAATAACAATTGTTAGAATCACCTGACATTTTAAAGCAGACACGATAATATTTTAACCAAAAAATGTATTCTTAAAACAAATGGGAAAAAAGGGTCTCAGAAAAGATATAAAGGAGAGCCAAATGTAAATTTTAGAATGGAAAAACACAAAAAATATTAAAAATTCAATAGATGTGATCAACAGCAGGATAGAGAGAAAGGAGGGAAGAAAGAATCTATGACCTGAAATACAGAATGACAAATTATTCAGTCTGAACAACAAGGACAAAAATATTTTTGACTGACCAAAAAAAAAAAAAAACAGAGATTCAAGAACTTGTAGGGATATTATGACAACAACAAAATTTATCACTCATATCATCAGAGTCACAAAAGAAGAGAAAGCTGGGAGTGGTGGATTTAAAAAAGTAAAGTATCGGGTTGGCCGAAAGTCTATATGTTTTTTCTGTATAATAAAAAATATTTTTCATTTTCATCAATGACTTTATTTATTTGGATATTTTGAGTCTGTTGGCTATCTCCCATGTGGTATAACATCGATTGTTCTCAGTTAGTGTATACATTTGATCCCTTTCAATTTAAACTGGTCTATTGAACCATGGAGCATCGTCCAGCAAGAAATCTCCTCTATGAAACTTCACAAACCATTTTGACATGTTCAATCAGTTACAGCACCCTCTCCATACATTGCACAAATCATTTTTGTGTTTCAATTGTGTTTTTCCCTTTCTTGAAATAATAAAGCCAAAATATGCCAAAAATGTTGTATATCTTCTTCCATCTTCAATATTAAAATGGCTACATGAAAATTCACCAGTTTGGATAAGCTTTTTTTTCAAATGCATGCTGATATGACAGCTGTCACAATACAATCTAACAAAATTGTTTCAAATGAAGTTAAAGACAACTAAGCACTACTAGCACCATCTTAAGGGGAAAAAAAGTAAACTTTTTGGCCAGCCCAACAATAATGGCTGAAAATGTCACAAATGTAGCAAAAAATATAAACTTGCAAATTCAAGCTACTTAGAATTCCAAAGAAGGTAAATCTAAAGAATTCTACATCAAAACAGGTCATAATCAAACTAATGAAATTTAAAGACAAAGAAAAAATATTAGAAGTGACAAGAGCTTAACAATTGGAGAAAACAATCAGGAGATTATTCATCAGAAAACAGTGGAAGCGAGAAGGAAGTGACACAATAATTTTGAAATACTAAAAGAAAAAATATATCAAACCATAATCTTTTATCTAGTTAAAAATATTCTTAGAGAATGAGGCTGAAGTCATTCTCAGATGAAGGAGAATGAGAGAACTTGTCAAGAGCTTTTCTACCTTAAAAATATTTAACCATTTTCTTTCTGTTAAGAGGAAAGAAAATGATTAAAAGGAATTTGTATAACAACAGGAAGAAAGGACAACAAAAAAGAGTTAAAATATGGGTAAATGCAATACATTCTTCTTGAGTAATGCAAAAATTGTTTGACAGTTGAAGCAAATATTATACTTTCTCATGTAGTTCTAAATTTACACAGAGAAAATAAGAAAATGTCAAAAGGACATAAAAGAAGGTCACCTATGACCTATGTCATTTCTTTAGTTTGCATAGCATTGCTGTTAATGCCCTGTCTTTTGGGAAAAGTAGAAAGATGGAGTGATGTGTAGATACGTGTGGTTTTTTTCCCCAAAGTTTCTGGCAAGTATGACACCTCTATCACACTTCTAATGGGGGGGACTTGAGCCAATTATTTCCCTACTGGTTTTCTCCTCTGATATATGGGCTTGTAGTAGACCTTAAATCATGGTGTGGAAATATATTTAAAACTGTGACTTTAATAGTTCTTAAATACTTAAGTTTTGCTAGGAAGATAATGAAATAAACCCAAAACTGTGTATTTTTCAAAACAAATGTTGGTGGAGAGCTTTTCTCATTGCATAACTCAGGCAGAAATTTTACACAGAATACAATCTGAGAGATGACCCTGAAGTTTATAACCATTCAGTTCAGCATTGCTAGTGAAAAGCATAAGATAAAGCAGAAGTTTGTATGTAGCCTTTCATATTTATTTTTAATTTTCTTCTCCAGGACTAAAACTGTTAGTTATTTAAGATATTACTATGTAAATTTTCTTATTTTATGAATTTTTATATTTCACATTTACAGTAAAATGATTTGGTAAAATGAATTCCAAATAAGTTTTGAACAAATTATTTATGTATTATTCATAATCTTGAAAATACTCAAAATCTTACACAAGAAATCATGGAAATAAATTTCCATTGTGTACCCACTGGTGTTGACAGTTTTTCCCACCAATTCCAAACAAGTGACTTAACCTATGTTTTACAAACACAAACAAAAACAAGACAAAATGACCCAGAAGCTGAGAACAGAGCTATGAGGTGGGGCACAGGAGGTTTTTAATGCACTCTGACCCTCCTTCTCCCTCCAAAGACTGTGCATATCTGGTCTCTCACATGACCTGGGGGTGGGGTGCCTTGATTGCTACAAAAGTCATAGTAGAAGAATGTTATTGGGCCAGATACAGTCCGCCTCTGCCGAAACTTGCCCTGAGCTCTAATTGGTATTCATCTATATATCTAATGCGTCATCCTATTTTTAATTATTTCCTTGGTTTAAATAAGAAAATGCTTGTTTCTAGAGGTGGCATTACATTGTCCAATGGAATTTATAGCTTTTATGACATTAGTTTGTATTTACCTAATTTCCACCAGGAAAGTTATACAGATTTATAGTTCATTGATGGTGAATGGGAAATCAGTTGTCCTCAACTCTAGCCAGTACTGAGCTTTGTCATTTTGTTAATCATTTTATTTGATTTATATAAAATAAAACCCAGAGAATTAAGCCATTAGGTTGGCCATGTATCTTCCTGCTACACAACTTAAATGAAAACCTCTCCAACTGACTAGCTTTTGGTTGTTAAGTGTTTGTATATCAAAGGGTAATAGGAATATTTATCCAGAGTGTTTTAACACTTTGCAGACATTCCTACTCTAGGAAATAAAAAATCAGCATCTCTTTCTTATAGTCAACTTGATATCTTTCATTCTTTAACTTTACAATTTCTGCTTTTCTTAAGAAATTTTTAGTATTGACTGGCACAGCACGAATATGCATTATTTATAGGAAGTCTAATAACTAACATGTGCTCCACCTACTAATCTGAAAGCAATCTACAGTGCCCCACAGTGATGAAAACTCATTAGGATATTTCAAAGGAACTGGTGTTAAATTTCAGCACGTCTAATAAAATTCATATTGGATTAAACAATAAAATGAAAATGATATTCAGTAAGAAACTAAATCTTAGTTATTAAGCTTCTCGGCAGGATTGATAAATTAGAATAACATAAAAAGAGAAGTCACAGAAATAAATGACATTAGTCAAATTGCCCTTCTCTTAGAATTCTTGCTTTAAAAATATTCAATGAAAGTCTCATGTGCATGTACAGAAACGTGTGTGCATGTGCACACACATCACACATTGCACAAAACTCTGAAGAGTTTCTGCATCGATTATGGGTTTTTTGTTTGACAAAACACATTGCTATCTTTCTTGATAGTTTACATACTCCTTAGCATTTTAGATCAAGATGGCTTAAGTATTTATACATCTTCATCATTTATTCTCCCATGTGTATAGTAAAATTTTATTTTTGAAATTAATTCAGTTTATTCCAGTTACCTTTTATTTTTTTCTCTGTGACTGTATGTTCAGCCTGTAGTTTTATTCATCCATTCCACAAATTCTATTAGTGAAACTGCTAAGTAAGGTGCTGTGAATGATTGGCTCAGAAGCATTGCTACTATCAGAAAGCATGACTTTAATGATAATCCTATTGACAGTTCGATCTTTATGTAAAAAATAAAAGTCTGTACCATATCTTTTATGATACAAGCCCTTGCAATATTTATCAAACAATTTAGATGAATAGAGGAGAGGTAGTTTAATTCAGAAATACCCTTAAACAGGCAAATTCTTTCATTTTATTGACCATCTTTCCAAGGGATTCATTATTATTGGAATTAAAGCAAGAACATTGAAACTTCTGTACTTTCTCAGATATTTAAGTAGCGGTGAGATTCCTCCTGGCAAACCTACTGGTACAGAGGGAATTTCTTTCTCCGACTCCATTGCTGATAGACATTTGGGAAACAGGTGATGAGGCAACTCATAACTACATAAAGAACCAGGTGACCAGCTCCAGAAGTTTCAATATCCTTGGGTATTTATAACTTCTTGTGTTTCAGGAAATGATCAGTGTCCCATTTCTAATAAACGAAATCATCTCCCACAGAGCCTGAGCCTACTGCCAGTAAAAACGATAAACTCTAGGCATTTTTCTTATTATTTTATTGGGGTATAATTGACACACATTATATTAGTTTCAGATGCACAAATGCAATGTTTACATATTGAGAAATAAGTCCAGTTAACATCTTTTACCAAAAATAGTTTCAGGCTTTTTTCTTTCTTGTGATGAGAGTTATTAAGATCTACTCCTTTAGCAACTTTCAAGTATACAACATAGTATTATTACCTATAGTCACTATGTTGTAGGTTATATCCCATGAGTTATTTATGTTATACCTGGAAGCTTATATTTTTGGCTCCCTTCGCCCACATTTTTGAAACTAAAGAATGACACTAAAAGTAAATGGCAACAGACAGAT
This sequence comes from Carollia perspicillata, assembly GCA_004027735.1. Taxonomy (NCBI): domain Eukaryota; kingdom Metazoa; phylum Chordata; class Mammalia; order Chiroptera; family Phyllostomidae; genus Carollia; species Carollia perspicillata. Next base: position 26,115 of record PVKM010008431.1, read on the forward strand.
TCTTTCAGGAGTAAAAATGTTGGGGGAAAGGATGGCTTGAATGACGTTTGAGTTCTAAGGCTTTTAGTTGAAGTTAGCTGCACATGTGTCTGCTAAAATTTTAACTTAAAACCTAAGACAATTGTGCCTTAAAGAACAAGAGAACAGAATTTGAGTGAACTAAAAACTACTTAAAAGTGAGGGGATCCAATAAAGGTGAGAACTAATTCTAAACAGGAGAGAAGGAAATTCCAAAATTTTGTGTATAAATTCTGTTCAAATCTGTTTTACTCCTAAACCACACATCCTCCTGAAAACCTCCCGCAAAATGTAAATAGAGTAAACCAAACAATATTTTAGATACAAAATTTGTAATTGAATCCCTACAAGGTTATTACCTGCTAAAACAACAAAAATAACAAAATTTAAAATGTTTTCAAGTGAATAAAAGCATCCTTACCCTCCTCAGTGTAACAATTTCAAAATATAATACAAAAGGATTCTACATATGAAGAAACAAAAATATTTGACTCATTTTGAATAGAAAAGACAATCCTGATATAATTCTTAGGTTACAAATAGCAGACAATTATTTTTAAAAGCAATTATAACACTGTTCAAGGATGTAAGAAAAAGTATACTCACAATGAATAAATAGAAACTAGAAATAGAAACCATAAAAAAAGTAAATGGTCATTACTAATATTTCCAAAAAGAAACTAATAGCAAATAATATTGATGACAGAAAGTCAGTGAACTGAGAGGGAAGAAAACAACACATAAAAATTAAAAAGAAATAGATCTTCAAGAATATATGGAATTATTTCAAAAGATTGAACAAACATGTAATTAGAGCCCCAGAAGAAGACAAGAAAGAGAATCAGGCAGACAATATATTTCAAGAAAGAATGTTAAAAGTTCTTCCAATTTGGTTGAACATATAAATTTAAAGATTCATGAGGTTTTATAAACATTAAGCAGAATGAATAGGAAGAAACTAATGCCAAAGGAATGTCATAGTCAAAACACCAAATGCTAAAATAATTTAAGAGGCCAAGCTAAAAAGTTTGATGGATATATTAAAATAAAATAGTAATGACAACTTAAATAAGCCAAAGAATAAGAAAAGGAAAACTAAAATTAGAAGTAACAAACAGAAAATAAATAACAAAATGATAGCATTAAATATTAATGGTCTTAGAACTACAATTAAAAGTAGTGATTATTAAGATGGATTAAAAAACAACACAGTTCAATGATCTGTTTATCCAAAGAGTTTTCCACTAAATATACAGCATAAATAAGTTGAAAGCAAATAGATGGGACAAAAATATGCCATGCTTATAGTCTGCCTAAGAAGCCTACAGTGGCTATGTTCACCCCACACAAGCTAGCCTTTAATAAAAAAGTACTTCTGTGGGTGAACAGCGATATTTCATAATAATGCAATGCTCAGAATATAAGAAATGCATAGCAGGAATTGACAGAATTAAAGAGAGACAATGTCCCTCTTACAGTTGATTTTAACACCACTCTCTTAGCAATTAATAGGACATATAGCATCAATCATAGTGTCACCACCTGACCTAATTGGTATTTATAAAACACTGCACACAATAACCAGAGAAAACACACCCTTTTCATGAGCATACATTATGTTCATCAGACAGACATTATAAAAGGAATAAAGCCAGTTGCAATAAATTGATAAGAATTAAATCATTTGGAATATCCTCTCTGTCCACAGGGGTATAATTTTAAATCAAAACCAATAAAATACCTGGGAGAACCACAAATATTTTATTGTTCTAAGATTTTATTTATTTATTTTTAGAGAGGGGAAAGGGTGAGAAAAAAAGGGAGAGAAACACCATCAATGTGAGGTTGCCTCCCACACACCCTCTACTGGGGACCTGGCCAGAAACCCAGGCATGTGCCCTGACTGGAAATGGAACCAGCGACCCTTTGGTTTTCTGGCTGGTGTTCAATCTACTGAACCACACCAGCCAGGGCTATATTTTCTAATTAAACAGGACACTTTTAAATAATGCAATGCTCAAAGAAAAATAATCATAAGTGAAACTGAAAAATATTTCAGATGGAATGGTAATAATGATTCAGCATATCAAAATTTGTGGGAAACAAGTTAATTACTACTGAGGGAAATTATAGCCTTAAATGCTTATATTAGAAATGAAATTAGACCTCTCTGTATCAGTGATAAAGGAGACATCCGCTGGAATAAAATCAATTTTAAATCCGTCAAGGTTAATATAGGTTATCCCATATTTAGTTAATTATAAAAACTTGGGTTTAACATACCTCTTTCTTCCATTTATTTCTTACTTCTTCATCCCTCATTTCCTGATTTCAATTCCTTGACTGGTTACTAAAATAAACGAGTCTGAATTAATCCTCAGTCAGATTGTTATTGTTCTCATATGTATAGTAGTACTGTTGTCAATCTATCAGTCCTGCAGATTTTTCTGAAGATTAAAATGTAAGCACTCTGGAGGACTGAGGTGGGCTATTCCTACAGGCATTCCTTTACAAAGATCTCACATTTAGAAACAACTTTGAAAAGGAGTCTCTGGATCACAATTTTCCTTTAAATGAAGCTAAAACTTTCCCTTAAAACTTTATGTGGTTCCCCATTCTTAACTTTGTAAGCTACTTATTGGATGCTAAAACTATTGGGCAAAATTAGGATGAGAAACAGGATGTTTACACACTCTCAAAGTATGTCCCCACAAGATACTTGGTAATTACAAGAGATATACAGTGATTTTACAGTAGAGAAAGCTGACAGCACCTTAACCAAGCCAAGCCAATGCGGGCCACCTGATAGGTTATCTGGAAAACAACACAGCATCACCTCTCTAGTATTCCTGCCAAAAATGCATGATATGAACCTAATTATGAGAACACACCAGAAAAATCCAAACTGAAGCACATTTAGCAAAATAACTCACCTGGATTTTAAAAAATACCAAAGTTACAAAAGATAAAGGGACACTGAAGAACAGTTGTTCCAGACTGAATGAATCCAAAAAGACATCATCTTGGATGGAATACTAGACCAGAAAAAGATGGTTTTATTTTTCTACAGAAAATATTAGTAGAATAACAAATTTTGTATAAAGTAGATTATAGGAGGAAAAAACAAACTTATGTGTGTTTCCCATCCTTAAACTTGTATACTACTCATCTGAATGCCTGGATTGAAAATAAGATAAAGAACCTGTAGGGTCTCTATATCCAATGTTAACATCTGAGCTGGGGAACAAATTTGACCTGACATAAGAATCATTACTGCCAAATCACAGACACTAGACTAACTCACAAAGATTTTTAAAAAGTGTGTTTTTTTACATTATTAAGTTTTAACAGCTTATAATCAGTTTATCTTATTTAGCAATGCAAATTTTAAACAATGATGAAAGTGTTCTGGCTTAGATCACACAAAATTTGTTTTATCTGTAGTATTTTCTGCCATATAAAGACAAATCTTGTAACAACCAAAGTGGCACTGTCTATTCAAAAGAGATTTAGTGTGCTCAATCAAGACAGTGCATTATTGGTGGTCAATAAATTATATTTATTTCTATCATTTTATTAGGTATAGAAATATAATGTATGTCATATACATAATCTGATTTAGTGGCTATTGTATAATAGATACATTTACTTTTCTAAAAAGACTATTGTTTTACATTTTGTGGGAAAACACACATAATCTTATGTGTGCTAAACCTTATTGCATGTAAATCATGATATTGAGAGAATAAGATATTATTATTCTGTGATGTATTATGGGAGGTCTTTTTGGAGATTACTGCATTGTATGTTTCAGGGAAAGGGACAAAAATAGTATTAAATTATTTTTCTGACATTAAACGCACTAACTACCACTATTTTACAAAATGGTGCTCATCCCATGTCTTCTTTTCTGGCAATATATCTGCCATTCACATAAGAGATATAACCTTATCAGCTTGACTGATAAGGATTTAAAAGGTTTTAGAAACTTTTCTCTTTCTTTTTCTCCCCCCAAACACCCCCAAGGTAAACGTGTTAGTGATTGTGGAAACCATTATAAAAATAGGGGGTAAGAAGGAAGCAAAATCTCAAGAAGAATAAATCAGAACTTCTTTTAGAATTGATTCCTCTGACTTGAACATTTTATTTCTGAAATGTTTTCTGCTCAAGTAAGACACTGAAATAATTCTGTAAATTCTTTTACTAAATGCTACTTACATAAATAAAGTATTTTTGTATAATTCATTTACTTAACTTCTAAGATTACCATGCAAAAAATATGGTTAATTGGGGGAGGGGAAGGTACAGTACAGTTAACATTTCTTTTAATATTAAACTTACTTTTTATATATTCTGAAGGTTTTACTTGTATATATTATTATACACACACATACACATAAAGAGAAAAATCTCTTACATTATGAATATGGGTAATATTAGCCTCCTAACCTTACAGGTGAGAAAACTGAGACACAAAGAGATTTGAGTATGACTTGGCTAAGAATATATGGATATTAGATGATACTATTGACATTTGCTTTTAGGCAGTTTAGTTCAGAGCCTGTATTTCTAACCGCTCTCTCTATATTAACAGAAATGTCCTTTATGTGTTAAGTATTGATGTTCTGTAGAGTCTGACAGTAATATTCAACTACTGGCCTTAATAAACCAGTCCTTGAATTCCTCTATTCAAATATCTCTAACATGTTGTGAGTCCTAGGATGTCAGCCTACCTTCACATTGATTTATGGCACCAAAGAGAAATGAGTGATTTGAATAAATTATCACTAAACATTTGAGTGCATAAAATTTTATAATTCTAAAAACAATTATCAAATGTGTCATTTATTTATATTTCCTTTTAACTGCTTATTATTTAACTATTTAACATTTCTAATTTTGCATGTATAGACAAGAAGACTGAACCATGATAACAAATGCAAAAAGTTTTCTTCTTGTAATTACAAAAATTTTGTGGGAAAGGAAACTGAAGATATTAACAAAAGAAATGTCTGTAATATCATTGTTTAATTTATCAATTAAATCTATATTTGTAAATAATAAAAGTTTCAATATATGAAGCAAAATGATAATAATGTAAATGGAAATGTTCATAAAATAGCATTTATGAGAGTGACATTGAATATGTATTATTTTTTAAATGAGTGTGAAATTTTTAGTAATTAATTCACACTGACTCCATATTGTGATCATAGGAAAAGCTACTAGAAGAAAATGAAGACAAATTACAAACATACACTTATTTATTTATTTATTTATTTATTTACGTTTTTTCATATTCATGTAAGTGTTCATAGCAGCTTCCTTTGTAAGAGGCAAAAAACAAAAGTAACTTAAGTCATCATTCACAGGTAAATGGCAGACAAAATTTGGTATACCTATAAAATTGAGGACAATTCAACAGTAAAAATGTTTTAACTACAGATGTATGCACTGATATAAATGATTTCCCAAATCATTATGTGGAAGAAAAGAAATGAAGCAAAAAAGGATATAAACTGTATGAATTTATTTGTAAAGATTCTGCAAAGTACAAACTAATACAGAGAGGCAGAGAAGAAATGAGCAGTGCCGGGGGACAGGGCATTGAAGGCAAGAGCAGGTCTTCAAGAGTCAGAGGAGAAAGTGTCTCCTGATCCAAGATGGTGGAGGAGTAAGTGGAAGCTACACTAACCTCCTCCCAGCACCAGTCTGTACTTACAACTAAATTGTAGAAAAAGCATCCTGGGTAACCTACTGAACACTAGGCAGAGAGAAGCCTTATAACCACAGACAGACAGAAGAAACCACTTTACCATTCTGTGACTGGTAGGGAGTGTGGAGGAGGTGTGAGAGGGCTGGCTGGGCTCCCACAGGCAGCAGCTGAAGATCCAGAGACATTTCAGCATTTGGGTGGTTCACCTGAGAAGTTTGGGATCTAAACTCCAAGCTGAGTTCCCCAGCCTGTGACACCAGAACTGGAAAGGAACCCAGATAATATCCAGCTGTGAAAAGCAGCAGGGTTTCTGTCTGCCAGGGAGAGATGGCTGGAGACTCAGGATGCTTCTTAAAGGGCTGACACACAAAATTTCACTTACCCTAGGCTTTGGTAGACAGAGGGCAGAGTGGACTAGAGAAGCTTGAGGAGAATCAGGGGTTGGTGGCTCTGGGGAAAGAATGGAAGGAACAGCCACCAGGATTCCTATGCTAAGTAATTCTTCATACTTCTTAAGCTATCTTTCTCAGACAGAGCATTTCTCTCCAAGTGGCATCAGCCTGAGGCAAAGCAAGAGCCCCGCCAACAGGAATTACTCTGGCTCACCCTGTGGTGCTTAAGCAAGCCTAGCTGCTGATTACAGCTTAATTAGTTTAATAACAGATCAGCTCAACAACTGATTAATTTAACAGCTATGGAAGAAAACACAAAGAGGCAGCCAAAATGGAAAGACAGAGAAATAGACTCCAAATAAAAGAACAAGAGAATTCTCCAGAAGAACTAGATGAAATGGAGGCAAGCAGTTCATCAGATAGGTAGTTTAGAGTAATGAATAAGGATACTCAACAACATGAAAAAAGACATAGAAACCATAAAAAGGACCAGTCAGAAATAAAGAATGCAATATCTGAAATAAGTACACTGGAAGGAATAAACAGTATGTTAGATGAAGCAGAGGATTGAATCAGTGTTTTGGAAGACAAAGCAGAATAAAGCACCCAGGCAGAGCAGCAAAAAGGAAAAAGAATTTTTAAAAAATGAAGAAAGCTTAAGGAACATCATGGACAATGTGAGGCATAACAACATCCAAATCATGGGAATACCAGAAGGAGTAGAGAGTGACCAGGGGATCAAGAACCTATTTGAAGAAATAATGACCAAAAACTTCCTTATTCTAGTAAAGGAATAAAACACACAATTCCAGGAAGTTCAGGGAGTCCCAAACAGTTGGACCCAAACAGTCATATACCAAGACACATCATAATTAAAATGACACGGCTTAAAGATAAGGAAAAAATTCTAAAAGCTGCAAGAGAAAAGGAGGTAGTTACATAAAAGGGAGCACCAATTAGACTGTCATCTGATTACTTTACAAAAACATTTCAGGACAGAAGGGAGTGACGTGAAATATTCAAGGTGATGAAAAGCAAGGACCTACAACCAAGGCTACTTTACCCAGTGAGGCTGTCAATTAAAATTGAAGGAGAATACTTATACGCTTTCGGCCAAGATGGAGGCATAGGTAGATATGTTTTGCCCTCTCACATAACAAAAAAAAAGGACAATGACAAATTTAAAAACAAAAAAACAACCATAACTGCCAGAAAATTGAACTGTATGGAAATCCAACAACCAAGGAGTTAAAGAATAAACATTCATCCAGACTGGTAGGAGGTGCAGAGACAGGCAGCCAGGGCTGAGAGGATGAGTGACAAGGCTGTGACTGGTGAATCAGGAGGTCCCACATTCATGTGTGGATAAACCTAGAAGAACAATTAGGGAGTGAGACACTGCACAACCCAGTGTTCCAGCATGTGGAAATAAAGCCTCAAAACCAATAGCTAGAAACACCTGTGGGAACTGTGGCTGTAGGAGAAACTCCCAGCCACATAGGAGAGTTCATTGGAGAGACTGCAGGGTATTAGAAGGTACACAAGCCCACACACCCGAAGAATCAGCACCAAAAGGGCTTGGTTTGCTTGTGGGAAGTATGGAAAGTGACTGAAAGCTGGCTGAGAGCCAAGCAACATTGTTATCTTTCAGACTGCTCCCCCACATACAGTATCACATGGCAGTGACCCAGCTTGCCTCATCCTGATGAATACCCTTTAGAATATAACAGGAGCACCGAGACAAAATATGTGACCCAAATGAAAGAATAGATCAAAGTTCAAAAAAATGGAACTAAACTGTGAAGACATAGCTAACCTATCAGATGCAAAACACTGGTAATCAGGATACTCACAGAAATGGTTGAGTGTGTCAGAAAGTAGAGTAGGGAGTGAAGGTTATGCAAAGTGAAATAAAGAAAAATGTACAGGGAATCAAGAGTGAAGGGAAAGAAACCAGGACTTCAATTGATTTGAAACAGAAGAAACATGTAAATATTTGGCCAGAACAGAATGAAGAAATGAGAATTACAAAAAAATGAAGAGAGGCTTAGGAACCTCGGGGACAACTTTAAACATTCCAACATCCAAATCATAGGGCTGCCAGAAGGAGAAGAGGAAGAGCAAGAAATTGTAAACTTATTTGAAAAATAACGAAGGAGTGAACTTCCCCAATATGTCAAAGAAAATAGACTTCCAGAAAGTCCAGGAAGCTCAGAGTCCCAAAGCAGTTGGACCCAAGGAAGCACACATCAAAGCACATTGTAATTACATTACTCAAGATGAAAGATAAGGAGAGAATCTCAAAAGCAGCAAGAGAAAAGGAGATAGTTACCTACAAAGGAATTCCCATAAGACTATCAGCTGATTTCTCAAAAGCCTTGCAGGCAAGAAAGGAATAGAAAGAAGTATTCAAAGTCATGAAAGGCAAGGACCTACATCCAAAATTATTCTGTCCAGAAAAACTATCATTTAGAATGGAAGGGCAGATAAAGTGCTTCCCAGATAAGGTCAAGTTAAAGCAGCTCATCATCACAAGCCCTTATTATATGAAATGTTAAAGGGACTTATCTAAGAAAAGAACATGATCAAACATATGTATAATAAAATGACAACAATAACTATCAACAACATAACTATCAACAACAAAACCTAAAAAAAAAAACAAACAACTAGAACAGGAACCAAATCACAGAAATGGAGATCACATGGAGGGTTATCAATGGGGATGGAGGGAGAATGGGAGAAAAGTTACAGGGAATAATAAGCATAAATGATAGGTAAAAAATAGACAGGGGCAGGTTAAGAATAATATGAGAAGTGGAGAAGCCAAAGAACTTATATGTGTGACCCATAGACATGAACTAATGGGGGAGAAAGGAATGCTGGTGGTAGTGAGGGTGCAGGCAGATGGGAATAAAGGGGAGAAAAAATGAGACAACTATAATAGCATAGTCAATAAAATATATTAAAATAAATAAAATTGAAGGAGAAATTATGAGCTTCCCATACAAGAAAAAGCTAATTGAGTTTGTTAAAACCAAGTAAGTACTGCAACAAATGTTAAAAGGCTTGCTTTAGAAAGAAGAAAAAGAGAAAGTAAAAAAAGGGGACGAAAACAGTCTAACAATAAAATGGCACTATGTACATATCCATTGATAATCACCTTAAATGGAAATAGCTTAAGTGCTCCAACCGAAAAGCCTAGGTATCTGAATGGATAAGAAAACAAGACCCACATATATGCTGCCTATAAGAGAGACACCTCAGATTGAAAGATACACAAAGACTAAGAGTAAAGGAATGGAAAAGGATATTTCATGGGAAGAAAAAAAGTGTGGTAGCAATACTTATATCTGACAAAATAGACTTTAAAACAAGGCTATAGTAAGAGACAAAGAAGGACACTATAAATGATAAAAGAAACTATCTGACAAGAAGATACAACCCTAGTAAGCTTTACACACACCACATAGGAGCACCTAAATAGGTAGAAGAAACCTTGATGGACGTGAAGGGAAAGACTGATAGAAATACAGTCATAGTTGGGGATTTTAACACCCCATTGACTTCAATGGATACCTATTCCAGGCAGAAACTCAACAAGAAAACAGCAGCCTTAAACAACACACTAGATCAAGTGGATTTAATTGATACCTTCGAGCACTTCACAACAAAGCAGCAGTATATATATACTTTTCAAGAGCACATAGAAGTTTTCTAGGATAGACCACATGCTAAGACAGAAAACAAGTCTCAATAAATTTAAGAATATTGAATGATATCAAACATCTTTGATCACAATGTTATGAAACTAGAAATCAGTCACAAGAATAACACTGAAAAACATGAAAAGACATAGAGCTAAATAACATGTTATTAAACAATGAATGGGTCAACAATGAGATCAAGAGAGAAATTAAAAGAGGCCTGGAAAAAAATGATAATGAGAACAGAATAATTGAAAATCTGTGGGACCCTGGGAAAGCAACCCTCAGAGGGAAATTCATCGCATTGCAGACCTATGTCAAAAAAGAAAAAGAAAGAAAGAAGGAGAAAGAAATGGAAAAGGTCAAAGAAACAATCTAATTTCACACTTAAAGAAACTAAAAAAGAAAAAGAAAAAAAAAAAGAACAACAAAAAAAGCCCAAGATGAGAAGAAAGAATGAAATAATAAATCTCACAGCAGAAGTAAACAAAATAGAGTCTAAAAAAGCAACATAAAAGATCAATAAATCCCAGAGCTGGTTCTTTGAAAAGATAAACAAGATTGGCAAACCTTTAACAGGATCATCAAGAAAGAAAGAGAAAGGATCCAAACAAATAAATTCAGAAGTGAAAGAGGAGAAATAACTGACACCAAAGGTATTCAAAGAGTTGTAAGATAATATTATGAACAACTCTATGCTAACAAACTGGAAAACTTGCATGAAATGGATAAATTCCTAGAAACATGCAATCTTCCAAAATTAAATCAGGAAGAATCAGAGAATCTGAATAGATAGGTTAAACCTAGTGAAACTGAGGCAGTAATCAAAAATCTCCCAACAGATTCACAGAAATAGAGATCGTGTGGAGGGTTATCTGCCAGCAGGGGAGGTATGAGAATGGGGGAAAAGGTACAGGAGATAAGAAGCATACATGGTAGGTACAAAATAGATGGGGAGGTTAAGAATAGTGTGGGAAATGAAGAAGTCGAAGAACTTATACCTCTGACTCATGGACATGAACTAAGGTAGGGTAATGATGGTGGGAGGGGAGGGTACAGGACAGAGGAGAATAAAGGGGAGAAAAAATGGGACAACTGTAACAGCATAATCAATAAAATATATTTTTAAAAGAAGCTCCTAACAAACAAAAGCCCTAGCTAGACCAGACGGCTTCAGAGAGGAATATAACCAAACATTCTAAGAAGAACTAATACCTCTCCTTCTTACACTATTTCATAAAATTCAAGAGAAGGGAAGGGTCCCAAACTCATTTTATGAGGTAGCATTATCCTTATTCCAAAATGAGATAAAGACACTGCAAAGAAAGAAAATTATAGGCCAATATCTATGATGAACATAGATGCCAAAATCCTCAAAAAACATTAGCAAACCAAATTCAAGAATGCATGAAAAGATCACACAACATTATCAAGTGTGATTTATGCCAGTAATGCAAGGTTGGTACAACATTCACAGATCGATAAATGTGATTCACCACATAAAATGAAGGATAAAAAACACATGATCATATCAATGGATGCAGAAAAAGTATTTGATAAATTTCAGCACCCATTTATGATAAAAACTCTCAGCAAAGTGGGATAAGAGGGAACATACCTAACCATAATAAAGGCCATAAATGACAAACCCACTGCGGGCCTCATACTCAATGGGCAAAATTAGAAGCATTCCCCTTAAGATCAGGAATGAGACAGAGATGCCCACTTTCACCTCTCTTATTCAACATAGTACTAGAAGTCCTAGTCACAGCAATCGAAGAAGAAGAACTAAAATACATCCAAATGAGAGGGAAGAAGTAAAACTGCCTTTATTTGCAGATAACATGATTCTATACATAGACAACTCCAAAGATTCCACCAAGGAAGTCCTAGAACTGATCAATGAATTCAGCAAAGTAGTAGGATACAAAATTAATGTCCAGAAATCAGTTACATTTTTATATGCCAATAATGAACCAACAGAAAGGGAAATTAAGAATACAGTCCCATTCACAATTGCTACAAAAAGAATAAATTCCTAGGAATAAACTTAACCAAGTATGTGCTTGGAAATAAACCTAGGAATAAACCTAATCTGTGCTTGGAAAGTTGTAAGACACTGAAGAAAGAAAATGAGAAGATACAAATAAGTGGAAGCACATACTGTGTTCATGGACAGGAAGAATGAACATCATTAAAATGCCCATGCTCCCCAAAGCAGTCTATAGATTGAATGCAATTTATATCAAGATTCCAACAACATACTTTACAGAACTAGATAGAACAAATATTTCAAAACGTTATATGGAACCACAATAGGCCCCACATAGCAACAGTGATCCTGAGAAAGAAGAACAAAGTTAGAGGAATCTCACTACCTAATATCCAACTGTAATATAAGGCCATATTAATCAAAACAGCATATTACTGGCATTTTATGACAGTAATATGACACACAGATAAATGGAACAGACTAGCTAGTCCAGAAATGAACCCACTATAAACCCTCAGTAAATGATGTTGAAAAAATTGGACAGATATGTAAAGAAAAATGAAACAAAGCCACCTTATTACAACACATACAAGAATAAATTCGAAATGGATTGAAGACTTAATGTTAGACCTGAAACCTTAAAAATTCTAGAAGAAAACATAGGAAACAAAATCTCAGACATTGCTCATAGCAATATTTTATTGGATATATCTCCCCAGGCAAAGAAAACAAAAGAAAAAATAAATATATGGGTCTACATCAAACTAAAAAAGGTTTTGCACAGTGAAGGAAATCATCAACAAAATAAGAAGACAACCCACAGAATGGGAGAACATATTTGCCAATATATCTGATAAGGGGTTAATATCCAAAATTTACAAAGTACTTATAAAACTCAACACACAAAAAACAATCAACTCAATTGAAAAATGGGCAAAGGACTAAAAGATATTTCCTGAAAAGGACATACAGATGGCCAATAGACATATGAAAAGATGCTCAAGTCACTAATCATCAGAGAAATGCAAATTCAAGCCACAATGAGATACCATCTCACACCTGTCAGAATGGCTATCA
>PVKM010008432.1:0-39040 GCA_004027735.1 Carollia perspicillata
GGGGGCGGGGGCAGCACTCCACAGACGGACAATACATTGACAACAAGGAGACAACTGTTGGGTCTGTCTTTACTTTAAAATTTAAGCTTCCAAAACCATAGAGAGCATATCTTTGATGTATCACTCCTAGTTCAAATCCAGCCATAGGCATGAAAGAGGAAGTATGTTTTGAATAGGATCTAAGGCAGAGAGTTCCCTAGCCTTGCTATGTGGTTGTGAGTGCATCATGAAGTTATTTTGCAACATAAATTTGCCTTTCTACTTCTGCTCTAGAAGAACTGGGGCCTACTGAATATGCTGTGTGACTGCTTCTCCCAGCCTTCCTGCCTGTGTCTGGCAGGACTCATGCTGAAATGAGTATTCCTGGATGCAGAGCACCTAGTGAAGAGAGGAAGGGTGGGGTGGCCCAGAAGGATGCTGGGAAAGCAGAATGGGAACAAATATTTACTGTGGAAAATTCAGCATTGATTTTCACGGATAACTCAGAGCAGATCCTCTACAGCAGCTGTCAACCGCAGAAGAGTTTTCCGAACAACAGCTTTTGTTCTGTGTGAACACAGAGTGGGCAGGCCTGGCCCCAGGGAACACAGCCCTGAGACCGGCTTCCAGGGGCAGGAGATGAGAATGAGATAAATGCTGCACAAAGACTGATTTTAATGTGGAAAACTGACCAAGGGGCGGGATTTACAACCTCATATTACATAAGCCAGGGATTCGGAGAACATTCCATATTCATTTATCAAGCGGGCATTTGCTAAGAGCTCCACAGCCTAGGCACTGTGCTACTAAGTTGCCGGAGTTATGTCCAAGATCAGAACAGACGCAGCTACCAGCCCTCACGGCCCTTACAGCCTGAGAGAGATGGACAGCAGGCTCAAGTGTTGGAACAGTGCTGTAACAGGGATGACACCTCCAGGGTGCTGTGGGGGCACAGAGGAGGGACAGCCAACCTTGACTTAAAGAGATCACGGAAGCCTTCTTGGAGGAAGTGATGTCGAGGCTGATAGCTAAGAAGTTAAGTAGGCCCTAGAATTGAAGGGTAACAAGAGGAAAGAATTTCAGGCAGAGTGCCTCTTTGGGGCATATGGTCATATTTGTCAAGTAAGGCAAACATTGCATCATTTTTCTTTTTAGAGTTATCTGTTCAGTGTTTACCATCTCCTAGCATGGCAGTGGCAACCAGAGCTAACAGACATTTTGCGTCAGAGTTTTCAAAGTGTGTCCTGGTTTTTCAGCTCTGCAAGGTCTGTAAACTTCTGAAGCAACCTTAACTTTTACGTATTATTTGATTTCTTAAAAATAAACTTTTTTCATTTTTGAACAATTTTAGATCATTATTTGACTTTTAAATTTATATTTTGAAATAATTTCAAATTTAAAGAGAAGTTAGAAAAATAGTATTAAAAAGTTTACCAATTGTTTACAGTTTGCTACATTTGCTCAATCCATTATCTCTATCTACCTATGCATATCCAGCACATTATTTTCTTTGCCAAACAATTAATTTGAGACATCGTACCCTTTATCCTGAGAGGTGATCTCCTAAGAACAAAGACATTCTGTTATAGAACTGCAGTACAACAATCGGATTCAAGAAAACTAACAGTGATACTAACGATGCTATTACCTAATACAGTCTGTATTCAAATTTCACCAATTGTCCCAATAATGCCCTTTACATTTTTCTACTTTGAGATCCAGTCCAGGTCACACATTGCCTTTCATTGTGGTGTCTCTTTGGGGTCCTTTAACCCACACCAGTGCCTCAGCCCTTCTTTGTCCTTCATGCCATCGATATTTTTGAAATTCAGTGCAGATAGGCTGTTTTGTAGAATGCCTCTTAATGTGGGCTTATTTGATGTCTTTTTTCATGATTAGATTGAGTGTCTGCACTTCTAGTAGGTGAGTGATGTTTTATCTGTCTTAGGAGATCACATCACTCACGATATCAGTGTATCTCATGATTGGTGATGTTAACTTCTATTTTGGTTATTGGTAAATTTTAAACTGTAACACAAACATAAATATCCAAATGTGTTCATATTCGAAGTTGATCACAGAGGCAGTTAATGAGCTGACCTGCTCTGCATCACCTTGTTTAAATGTAGACATCAGTGTTTAGCTTCTCCCGCCATCTCTGCATGCATTGGAACTTCTTGTAAATGGGCCATTGATTAATAAGATTGTAGGTGTGTTTTGGCCTTTAAAAAAGCTGGGCGTAAAATTGTAGAAGTAATTAACGACTGCTTACCCATGTAAATCAAAATTTTCTTGATACTGTACAATCAAAACAACATACAAAATGAAACTGAAATCCTAAGGCTGATGTAAGGTGACAGTGAACCCCACTGGACTGATTTGGGTTCATTGAAAGAGACTTACTGTATTTTAGGACTATAAGATGCACCGGACCATAAGATGCACCTAGGTTTTAGAGGGGGAAAATAGGGAAAAAATTCTTGAAGCAAAAAATGTGGTAAAATATTTAATAACATAAATAACATAGGCCACCATCCTGCCCCCACAGTAAGCCAGGTAAGCTACATTCAGACTATAAGATGCAGCCCCCTTTCCTCCCAACTTTGGGGGGAACGTGTCTTATAGTCTGAAAAATGTGTTATTTGTCTCAATGTCTGATTTTATGCAAATTTGGGCTTATAAAATCTCCTTTGCATATGTTCTGTGTGTGTTATATACATTGGGCTCCTGTATGGGATATTGATTGAAATAAGGTTCCCTTGCTTTGGACATTTGAAAACTATAGTTGTATACCACTTTAAATCAAACCAACTATACAACCACTTTTGTTCTAACAACCCAGGGCTCACGAAATCTACACACATCCATTTACTAATGGGTCATTGAGTGTGGTCCTCAGTTGCTCCACATTGTACAAAATTTGAGATTTCTTGCTTTTCTTTTTGAAATCCAGTTCTACTTATGTTAAAACATACCAATACAAACATTTTATGAATATATCATATCTATGCAATTACCTGTTTAGCCACTGATCCACACAAATGACCCAAATAAGGACAGTCCTGCCTTGGACAGTGTCTAGCCCAGAGGTCTTATTCCACAAATGAGGGCCATGAGATCCAGAGAGGTGTCTTCTGGAGAAGGGAGCTGCTGACGGTGGATGGACTGCAGCTCCACCTGGGCAAGGTGTCGGGGAACCTTTCTGATGGTAGAAGTGCTATCTCGGGAGGTGATCAAGCTGCCTTCCTCTCTCTCTTGGCCAGGTGGGTTGCTGGCAGCTGAAGCAGGCCTTGAGCAGGGTCCTTCAGGTGGGTTTACTCACCTCAAATTCAGCCATAGAATTGGAGCCCACCCAGGTCTTTAGGGGCTTCTAGATTTCCTTGTAGATTTTGAATAGAAGATGGAATAGAAGATGGTCTTAACAGAAGCACAAGGCAGAAGAGAAGCTGCCTTAGAAAGCCATTTATAATATATTTTCATTGGGAAAATGCAGTCTAAGTTCCAAAAGATTTTTCCGAACTCAACCTATGAATCTATGTATCTGTGTATCTATGAATTGGAGACCACTGAAACTTATTCCATCCCATCGAACCATTGTGGATTTCATATCTACACACGCAAAGCAGTACAATAGCTATTTGGTAGGTGCCAAGGGGATATCAGGAAGGTTAGGGCATGTATGCATGTTTAGGAAGCCTACAATAATCCCAGGGAAATGATCCATACATATATTAAAGACGTAATAACAATATAAGAGGATGTTTGACCACATGTTCGGATGAGTGGAAGAGAAAAATGGTTCCTGGAACATTGGGAAAAGAAAGCAGTGTGCCATGTGACTAAACGCTGGGGCTCATAAGTCAAATGACCTGGATGAAAATGCAGCTTCTACCTGGCTGGTGTAGCTCAGTGCCTTGAGCGCCGGCTGCGAACCAAAGGGGCCTGGTTTGATTCCGGTCAGGGCACACGCCTGGGTTGTGGGCCAGTTCCCCAGTGGCGGCCAGGTGAGAGGCAACCACACACATTGATATTTCTCTCCCATTGATATTTCTTTCTCCCTCCCTTCCCCTCTCTAAAAATAAATAAAATGTTGTAAGAAAGAAAGAAAATGCAGCTCCTCCACTCCCTAGCCATGTGGCAAGTTACTTCAGTTCTCTGGTCATTTTTATTGTCATCCACATGTTAGCTATTATTATTCTCTCAGTCTAAGTGTGAAACATCATTTCAGGGATGGAGAGCCAGTGAGCAGAAGGGCAGAAGTGGGCTTCGCAACTGAATGACAGACTCATAATGAATTATCCTCGTGAAAAAGCTCCACAAGCTACTTTCGTAACTTTTGCTGGCATTTACCAAGCAAGAGTAGGAGGCGGGCAACCCTGGAAACCTGATCCCACCCACCCTCTTACGTCCACACTCCTCGGCACCTCCCTCCAGAGATTCCAGCGCTGGTCCCCAGAGGGCGCTGCTGCCCTGCCGCCGAGGTGGACCCTGCGCGCGTCCCCGCCGCCCATCCCGCGCGAGCGCACCGCCCAGGTGAGGAGGCTGAGGCCTGCGCCGCGGAGAAAGGGCTCCACCGCCAGCCGGGCGGGGCGGGGTAAGGCGGAGCCGGAGCGGCCGGGGCGGAGCGAGACGGGGCGGGGCGGGAGGCCGCGGGGCCGTGGCCAGACTAAGGCCAGAGGCGGGACCAGCCGCCGCCGTCTCCGTCTCGGTGTCCCGTCCCCCACAGCGCCAGGCAGCTGCCGCGGGAGAAGCGGAAACTGCCGGGTGCGCCGCGCCGACCGAGAGCGCGCCGAGGAGCAGCGGGGCGGCCTCTGTCCGGCCCGGACCCGCCGAGCAGAGCCCAGCGCCCCCTCCCCCGCAGCCCACAGCCCCGCGCCCCGCCCCGGCCCCGCCCGACCTCGCGGAGCGCCCCCGGACCGGCCCCCACGGCCCCAACGCTCCCACCTGAGCCAGTCGGCGCCCACCTGAGCCTGTAAGCCGGCGCCATGGCGGAGCAGGAGAGCCTGGAGTTCGGCAAGGCGGACTTCGTGCTGATGGACACTGTCTCCATGCCCGAGTTCATGGCCAACCTCCGACTCAGGTGAGGGCGGAGCTGCGGTGCGCAGTGGCGCGAGCCTTCGCTTTCCCGGGAGGGGGCGCCCCTGCGGTGCGGCTGGGTGCGGGGGCGCGCCGAGCTCCAGGGCTGGAGTGCGAACGGAATGGGGGATCCCGGGCTCTTTCCCGAGAAAGGGCGTCCGGGGCGCGGCCGCGTTTGGTGTAAGGGGCGTGCCGAGCTCGAGGGGTGCGCCTTCCTGAGATGGGGTGCTGTGCGGACTGGAGAATGGTGCGGGGGAGGTGTAAGGGGTGTGCAGAGTTGGAGTTAGCGCTTGGGGCAGAGCTGGCTAGTGCGCTACCCCAGGTAAATGATGTGGGCGGGCCGGGTGACCTAATGGAAACAAAAGTAAAGGAAAATAACTTCAGGAAGAATCGTGGCGGCCCCAAAGTTCTGGGAAGACTGGAGGGTTATTTAGCAGAGAGGTTAGGGTCTCATGCCGGTTCCACACTCGCTGCTGTTCTTTTTCTCTTCCTTCTTCTCCCCCTCCCCCCACGGCCTGGCGTGGTTCCATCACGTCATTCAGGATGCTTTGGGGCGATCCCTGAGCTGTCTGTTCCAGGACACTGGCTATTTTTTAGTTACTCTCTAAACGTAATTAGACACGTTTCCAGACATCGAAGAGACTGCTCGGCTTGCCAGTGCCAAGATAAACTGTCTGCATTTGACAAGGCATTCATGGTTTCAGTTTTTTCAAGGAGTTATGGATGGAGCCCTTGTGTTATTGACATCCTTGAAAACACAGTGACAACTCAACGCCCCCAAATAGGCTTCCAAAGACGAATATATTGTAGAAAGTGTTCTACATGTGATTAGTTATCGTTTGATAGAGTAATATGTAAGCAGAGCTTTGAGGTAGTTAAAAAAAAAAAGCACAGTAAATAGAGTTTCAGAATAACTGAGCTTTGGTGTGTGTGTTTCCTGAAAGTTCTAGCCCCATTTCTGGTTAGGTTTACTGCTAAATGTCACACCATACTCTTATAAAGTGAAAATCATAATCTAGGTTTGAGTGCTGAACTAATCTCACTTCTCAGCATTAATTACCCCTGCTAGCCTCAATTTAAATTTTTTAAAAAGATATTTATTTATCTATTTATTTAGAGAGGGGAAAAGGAGGGAGAAAGAGAGGGAGAGAAACATGATGTGTGAGAGAAACAACAATTGGTTACCTCTCCCTCACCCCCAACCAGAGACCTGGCACACAACCCAGTCAAGTGCCCTGACTGGGAATTGAACCCTCAACCTTTGGGCCCCCAGGTTGGTGCTCAATCCACTTAGCTACACCAGCCAGGGCTTTACATTTTAAAAACTTTAATCTTTGCAGTTGCAAACCCTGTAGAGTCTTCATCTGCTCTTGGCCAGATTTCCTTGTGCCCTGGAGAATATAGCAGGGGCACAGAACTGATTTTCTACACCAGCCTATTATAAAGACACGTCAGTCAGCATGTGTGAGTTTCTTCATTTGTAAAATAATGAGGATCTTCAGGATTTTTCTGCATTTATATATAGTCTCCTTTGCTTTTACATATCATTGGTTACAGAGTGCCTAAGTGTGAGGTTTGTATCTTAAGAACAATTTTTAATGTGAGCCAAACTTAACTCCCATGTACATGGAAGAGACCTTGGCAATTTATTTCGACGTTGTGTGAGGTGCTCTGGGAGTAGGGTGGGAAGAGTCAGAGAGCGATAGGATGTGTTCCTTACCTCTCAAAGAGAGGTCATGTCAGTGAAGGCAGGGAGAAAGGTGAAAATTTCTATTGTTTAAACAATAGGCAAAGAAAACGATAGAAGAGTTAGAAGAGCTAATTAAGCTTTGTAGAGCTTAGGTGATTCTTTGCCACGCAGTTGTACAGGTTCATTGTTCTGGAGGTTCGTAAGAGGGAGAGATGCTTTAGGCTGGCTTAGAACACCGTGTTGAGGAGGAGGGAAGTTGCGTTACAAAGAGTGGGTAGGATTTGTCCAGGTGGAGAACGTTCCAGGTGGGTGAGCAGAGAGCTGTGGCATGAGCAGAGAGCTGTGGAGGCGTGAAAGCCTGCTCTGGGTGATAACAAATAAATTATCTGGAGGGGAAGCAGTTGTGGGAGGAATCACCAGTTCTCATTAGCACAACCCTTGGCTAATGCCCAGATTTCTAGATCTACCTTTACACCCAATTACCAAGTCAGTCAAGATTCCAGGTGTTCAGATGTGCATGTGTGTGTCTCTGTGTGAGTACTTGACAGCTCTTAGAGTTTGCTGCATTTCTAATTGTACAGATTCAATGATTGCTCATGATTGACTTCTAAGTTGGGAGGAGTCCGTTCCCAGTATCTGTAAATACAATCCCAGCAAAGGGTAGCAGCGCCCTGTCCTCTCCAGCTGTAAAGCCTGAAGACCTAGGTAGAAAGCAGTCCTCTCTTTGATAGTCTGAATTTCTGGTCACCCTGATACCCCTGCAGACTTTTTCAGTGTTTAGCTGCTTGAGCTACTGGGCTCATGCTTTTGTGACCCTGGGACACTTGGTTTACTTTCCAGACACCCACTGCAGGGACAGGTTCTCTTAAGTGATACAGTGTTTTCATCTCCTGGAACATGGATGGTGGGGCTGTACCATGTGTATGTTTATGGTTGCATCTAGGCAAAATTTGAGTGTATATTCCATCTCTCAGTAATAGGTGTGCATGTACTCGATCGTCCCTGGCTTCCCCAAGCTAAGGCGTCCCCCTTCTGTCTGGAGTGTCCTGTCCTTTGCTCTCCACCTGGCTCTTCTATAAGGTCCTCTTTTGCATTTATGGTCTGTGACATACAGTTAGGCTCTTCAGGCTACAGTTGTTTCAGGGATCATCTAATCTTGATTTTAATTTTTCTGACAGCACCACACAGCCTAGTGGTGGGGTGC
The DNA here is from genome assembly GCA_004027735.1 of Carollia perspicillata. Lineage (NCBI taxonomy): Eukaryota > Metazoa > Chordata > Mammalia > Chiroptera > Phyllostomidae > Carollia > Carollia perspicillata. Next base: position 7,950 of record PVKM010008432.1, read on the forward strand.
ACATAGTACATTTCAATGACAGCCTTTTTTCCTAGGAAAAAAGGAATGCTTCACTTCTCACTTTGTAGCTTTTATGATTGTCCGTTTAGAATTATCTTATTTTGCTGCTACGCTGGCCTTCTTTTTTCAGTTGGAGCTAAAGCTTGATTTTCCGATATCTGCTACAATTGATACAACTTTCGCCTTACTATTGCTGCTCTTAAAAATTGACTTAGGTACCTGTCGATGCCTGTGAGTCTGGATAAGGCAAGATTAAAGGGGTGATGTGGATTAGTCCGAGTTAGTACCTATGTCTGAGAAGGAGTTTCCGTTTTTATTTCTTATCTCTATGTCCACAACAGCTAGTCTCTTGAGGGCTGCTGCCTTTCCCTCCCAGAAGTCTCTTGCTAGAGGAGATGTGTTCTGTGTTTTGACTCTGGGTGGAGGCGGAGGTGGAGGTGCTGGTGGTTTTGACTGTGGTGGTAAGCTCCTCACTCCATTTTCAAGCGTCTGTGCCCAGGGGTAAGGTTCCTGCACCGGCACCTCCTGCCTTCACCGTCAGGCCTGGTTCCTGCTAATAACCCTAATGACCACTTGAAGCCCTGACCATGGCCTCCCCACCCTATTCTGTTTCCCTCGTAGCCACTTCCTTTTTGGACCTGGAGCTCCCTGGTTCCTTTTGTCCTTGCTGAGGCCATTCCTGTACACGCGTGTTTCCAATATTCACAGCAGCTTTGCACCCTGTCTGTCAAAGTGAGAGTCCTGCCAGGGCAGGGCGAGCCACGTGGAATGTCTGGTCCTCACTGTGTTCCTCACTCCTCACCCAGCCATCCACGTGAAAGGAGGAATGCAGGCCGCTGCTCCGGAGTGGACCTGAGCCGAGGACAGCATCCCTGGGAGCCGTGCCTTTCGTTGCGTAGGACAGAGAAATACACCGTAGGCTTCCAGGAGTCCAGTTTTCTGACTTGGTTGCTGGTGCTTTCTTTTCTAAGAATAAGGGATCGGCTCAGCCGTATATCTTGGCTCCTTAGAAATGTACTTTTTTCTTCCCCCCTTTTCTTACCGGCTTTTCTCTTCCATAAAAGCAGTCATTTAAAGCACTTTGTTTGCCAAAGCTACAGGCAGCTTCTCACTTTTAGCTAAACACAATTATGTCTTTTATACCTTTGACACATACACCTTCATATCCTGTGCATTGTAGGATATTTAGCAGCATTTTGGGCCTCTACCCTCCAGATGCCGGTAGCACCACCCCTCTCCCATTTATTCAACCGGAATGCCTCCATGTACTGCCGAAGACCCCCGGGGGAGGGGAGAAATGGTCCGCATCTGAGAACCCATTTGAGAACCGTGGGCCCGGGCTGTTCTCACTCTCTTGGAATGTTCTCCGCCCCTCATCTCTATCCTCGCTCCCTGCCTGGCACACTCGTACTCATTCTTTGAGACAGGTCTGAGAAGTCAGGTCAGGGTTGATTGTACTCTTACTTGTGCTCCCGGGATACACAGACACTTGGTCACACTGTTAGAGAGATTTGTCATGCTGTACTGTTATTATCTGCATGTCTGCCTCCCCACCAAATTGTCTTCAGAGTCAGAGAGCCTGTCCAGAGGCAGATGCAGGTTTCACGGTCCCTGGAAACTCATGACCTCTGAGGAGGTGGGGACCATCTTTAAGAAAGACACAGACATGACGAATGCAGTATTAGGTGCTGGGCTTTGGAAGGGAACAGAGCAAGTGGCTGTGATGCAAACGCATCTCTGGTCTCTTTGTGTTTTCTGTCGTGCTGCAGAATTTCGCACCTGTGTGTTCACTCCATCTTAAAGTCAGTTACTACGGAAGCAGTCACATATTGGCCAATTGTCCTTCAACCAGCGGAACCCTTCATTTGAAAAAACACAGGCTTCTACAAAGTGTTGTACTTATTTTATTTTAATGCAGCTCAACTGTGTGGGGGGCAGGAGGAGTGAGTTGTAGAGTTTGCAGGAAGGCCGTGAACGGGCGCGCACACACTCAGCACACCACTTCTGCCCTCTTTCTCTGTGGCTCTTGCATCATTTGGAAAAATCTGGTGGGACGAAGGATCCCTCCTGCTTGCCAGGGGCAAAACCTTAGATACTCTGGGTGGTCTTCAGGCAAGTAGAAATCTGCGACTGGTTCAGAGTCCTAGTTAGAAGTAACACTAGTTAGATTTATAGGAGAGGTGAATGGCACACTAAATCTTTCTGGCTTCCATGTGGAATTCTTTGGCAACCACTTTTAGAGGCCTTCAGAAAAGGACAGTGTGCTCCGTGCCTGTTTTGCACATTGGCTTCGTATTGGGACAGAAATGAGAATTTGGGTTTTGGAGCTGCCATTTGGAGTGAATCACCCTGCCGTCCTGTTTCCTTTCCTACTCCGTGACAGATTTCCAAGGCTATTTTTATTCAGGGTCATTTGTTGACCCTGGAGACTTCTGCTGAATTTAGCTCCCAAATAGAGCCAGATGTGGGTGGAATCAAGCCCTCAGAAGTTGCTCCTGGTGCGTTTCACTGCATATTGCTGAGGGGTTCTATTTCTGCATTGAAGAGGTGAGCTTTGGGTTTTTGCTGAACTTGGAGACGAAAATGGTGACTCTGGTGTAGAAACGTGTTTCCTTAGTGGCCCTCGTGTACGTTGTCTGCACCGTGAATCACCTGACGGTGGGGAGCTGTTTGCTGACATTCTCACCTGAGTCTGAGCCATCTCAGCAAAAAGGACCCTCCCTTGATGACTGGCCCCAGTCGCAGATAGTCCTCTGGCGTCCGTCGCCGTGTTGCTGTCAGGACCAGATCGGATCATTGCGCCATTGCCCAACCACTGCCGGGTTGATCTGCTGGGAGACCGCTGTCAGCGGTGGCACCAGCCCCGCTGGGTAGATGAGCTATTGACGAGCCTCACTGACAAGCCTATGAAAATGTCAACTGTAGCCATAAATGGGTTCAGAGGGTAAGAGCATTTTAAAATGTACACTATAGGCCTCTCTCTCTTTTTGTCTATTACATTCCTTGGTTGAGATGACAGTTTTATTTCCTGTGGGAAGCAGGCTTGTTGCAGTTCAATTGCTATGTAATTACTGGTTAGATCTCTTAATAGAACAGTTTTCCACAACGTTAGTTTTTGGCATTTATGGGAAGAACAGAAGGGAGAGCATGCTTGTAATGGAGCAGTGGAAAGAGCACAGTCATTGAGACCTCACTGACGCAAGTTCAAAGCCCTGCTTCACTTGTACTTGTTTTAGCATTGAGACGTGGGGTACGTTAACTTGCCTAAGCCTCAGTGTCCTTATACTATATAAAATGATTGCTCGTCAGGGTTATGGAATGAAATCACGCGACATGTGGAAAGTACCTTGTCAGTGTTTGGTACATAATTCCCGACCAATTAATGATAACTATCTTTCTGAACCCTTCCCAGATGGCTCCGCTTCCTTGCCCTGACCCCGTAGCTGCTGAAAATTTATTTTCCCTTCTTCCTCCCTCATGAAGGCAGATTCATTGGTTCGTTTGGGAGGCAAGGATGAAAAATGCCCTAGAAGGGATGGGGCTTACCTCGCGGAAAGAGCAGGATCACTGCGGACAGACAGATGTGGACCTTGCCCCGTCTCTGTCCATCCCTACCGCCTGTGTGGTGTTGGACAAGCCAGTCTGCCTCCCTGCGCCTCTGTCTCCTCCTCTGTAAGAAGATGTGTTGTTGTGGAGATTAAATGATAGCACCTGTAAAACAGCCGACGTGGTACCCGTGGCAGAGCCGACACCGGGTCGGTGGCTGTCTGCCTCTGCCCTCGGCCCTCCGGCGCAGCCCTGCGGACCACGCGTCTTTGCTATTCCGGTTTCTGTCCGTAACTGTCACCCTGCACATGCTCTAATCCTCCCCACCGGGACAACCCAGCTTCACTTCTGAAAATTGTTTTTACCCTTTGGAAAAGGGTATCAGTAACTCGTATTAAAAAACTTCCAAAACATCTTATTCTGCAGGTCACTCTCTGCTTTCGTGAAGGTTGGCAATGTTAGTGCCTGGAAACCCCAAAGCACTGTAGCTGGTGAGGACCTGAAAGTGTCAAGTCTTTGGGTTGGTGGGTTGGTTTTAATATATAACTTGTTTCCTTTTTAAACTATAGACCTTATATATTTTTAATATAATCTCCTGGCTTTAAAGCTGGCAGCTATGTACTTGAATTCTTGCTGTGTGCTTATCATTGAGTTGGGTACTTTGGTGAGGGTTACTTTTTACAGAGTTACTCTTTGGGGTATAGCTTCATTGGGAGTAAAAGCTGCCTTCATGAATGGATCAACATAACGTAGAATATTACGGAGCCAAAATGAATAGTGTAGACAGTCAGTTATTTTAAGGGGTTCCTGGAGAGAAGGAGTCAACATCCATTTTCACAGACCAGAACTGGTGACAGTGTAATCAGGAGCTGTACGTATGTGATGTGCTAGAGCCCCGAGGGAACTCAGAAAACGGGATGGGGAGTCGGCAGAGGATGCTGTCAGGAGGCAGAGCCTGAGCAGACAGACCCTTGTCGGAGGCAGTCTCTCCCTGGGAAACGGCCCTTGCCCGTGGCCCGCCTCGGCCTAACCTCCTCTTCACCCGCTCTCAGCGTGAGTGGCCTGGCCATGCCACCAGCCAGCTGCCATTGCTCAGAAATACGTCCTTCCACGTACTCTGCCCTTTTTTCCACTCTTGTCTCACACTGCCCCAAATTCTCCCAGCTAGGATTTGAGTTAGGTTGGTAAGAATCCTCCTAAAAAGTCACATACTTCTAACGCAGCGCAGACACGTTCATGTAAATTAGCTCGAGCCATTCTTTCTCACGCCCAGATGAGATGAATTAGAAGGAATTTTGTGGCACACAGCTGTCCAGGGATAAGGTGGATCTGGGATGGAGAACTGCACTCAGGTGGGAAGGGGACCGGGCAGGACACACTCGTTGTGCGTTGTGCGAGCTCAGCCATTCTTGGGGAGGCGGGCCCTGGTAACAGAGAGGGAAAGTGCCAGAGGAAACCTCTGCTCAATTACAAAAAGTCTGTTTTATCTTTGGACCTAGAAAAGAAAATGGAAATGTTCTCATGCCCTATCGGCAAAGTAGGAGTGGTCTACTTCTTGGAAATGGACCGTTATTAAGGAAAGGCCTTGTTCCGACAAGTGACTTCATCTGAGGGAGGAGGGATTCAGGAGCACGAGGCGGTCCTTCTGGGTACTTTGCCCGCCTTCCAGTCTCCTCACTGTCCCGGGCCCACCCGTGGAGATGCCCCAGGTTCTGTTTCCAGGCACACCTGCTCGAGGGGCACAAGGTGCTGTTACAGCTGAATGAGATCTCCTCCCCCACTCCCCCTGCGTTTCGTCTCCTTGATGTACAGCATAGAAGTGATTTCACCTTAGTGAGCTTAAAGCATCAACTCCGGTGAAGCTGTTGAGTCAGCCAAAAGTGCTTTTAGTTTTTTTTTAATTAAAATAAAAGACACGTTTTTCATTTTCACCAATAACTTCATTGATTCGAATATTTTGATTATGTCAACTATTGGCTTCTAGTGAGTAGAGGCCAAGGATGCTGCCAAACATCTTCCAGTGTTTAGCCAGCCCCACAGCAAAGAATTCTTTGGCTAAAATGTCAGTAGGACCAAGAAACTTCGCAAACCACTTTTGACACATTTGATCAGTCACAGCACCTTCTCCATACACTGCAGAAGTCTTTATTTTTGCATTTCTGTTGTGTTTTTACCTTTCTGGAAATAATAATACATAGTATACAGAAAATGTGTATTTTCTTCCATCTTCAATATTAAAATGGCTGCACAAAAATTGACCAATTTTGCTCAGTTGTTTTTAAATGCACCCTGATATAACAGCTGTCACGACACAATCTAACAAAATTGTTTTGAATGAAGTTAAAGACAACTAAGCACCACTAGAGCCACTGTACAGAAAAAAACTAAATGAACTTTTGACCAACCCATTATTTTCCTTTAATAAGGTTGCTTATTGCTGACCATAGCTTTTTTCCAGAAGAGTCACAAGCCAATTCAGGATTCTAAAACAAACAAACAAAAAAAGCTAATGGGGTAAATGGAAGAAGATATGTTAGGGAACAAGCACAGCTCTGCTTTTGTCCCTCCGCTCCGTATACCTCCCACAGTCCTGGACCTAAGACTTGGGGGGAAATGACCACTTTTGTGTATAGTCAGGGGTCACATAAGTGATAGAAGCAAATGAATTAGTTGAAAGATGGCTTCATCTAAAACAGTGAAGCAAACAGTTTGCCCCTCTGCCCACAGAGTCCGCTCTGAGTGATTGGTACAGTAGAGGGTCATCTGTAGCGGGGTCGGGGTGATCCTGAACGGCTCTATCTCAAACCCCTGCTTTGTGTGCAGTATCAAGTGGAGAAAAATTGTATAGTCCACTTAAAAAAAAAGGTCAAACTCCATTAAAAACCTTACGCTTATTTGGGATAACCCCAAATTGGTGGTTTCAGTTTGGGCTTTTATAGACATCTTGATGGTTTTAAGTTTTAGTATAAGACGAGTCCTCAATAGTGAGGTCGAGTTAGCCTGATCTGCCATTTTAGCCTGTGTTCCCTTAATTAAGAATACTTTATCCAAAAAAACTCCTAGAAAACCAACCCTCAAAACTAACACATCTCTAGAGTAGTTTAAATATCTATAAGTAAACTGCAAAGAGTTTCTCGTCGCATTCAGCCTATCCTGCCAAGTTCATATTTGTGTCCTACCTCCAGTCCCCAGATCCCGAGGGCGAGGACTAATAGGTCTTCCTTATCTCTGAAGCTTATCTCCAGGCATTAAGGACAAAATGTTCTCACCTCTGCCAATGAATGAATAGATAAATGCGTGACATTTCTGCCTTTATGATTCCTGCCTGAACTGTGTACTTACTGTACTTTACGTATGTGTTTTGTATCATTATATAATCTGATTTTTCTGTCGTAACTCCAGTCTTTGGGAAGATAGCAATGGTAAAACTGCCATTACTCGCTGAAAAAAAAAAAAACTAAAATATATTTGGGGTCTTTGTGAAATGGTGGACATTTTATTTTCTTTTGAGGACTTACAGCACTCAGACTCGTGATGCCTCATGTCACACAAGGGAGAGACATCCCTGAGCGGTGCTGCGACCTTGTCCGTCTTCTGTCGTTGCTCACCTTAGCAAGCCCCTTCCTTTTCACCAGCACCGTGATGCTCCTGTATAGCTTCGTTCTCTTGGTCGAAGTCGCCTAAAGGACATGCTTTCATACAGCAAATCCAGTGACTAAGCTTATTTAGATGTGTGCTATTTTTTTTTTTAATTGCGTTTATTCTGTGGAGTCTCAGGCCATGGAAGTACCAAGGATCACTCTTGGGTTCTCGGTAGGAGTGGAGTAGGGCTCAGGCCCCCTGCCGTTGACAGCTTTCCATTGATCGTCTGCGCTTCTACCAGTTGGTGTTTCCGGGACTTTTTGTTTCAGAAAAAAATGCCACCACATTGAAAAAAACGGTTTGAAAACCACTGGTTTAGGTGATTGTCATCCAGATGGCTTCTACCCCGATAAACACGCACATACGCTTGCACACACACAGAAATGTCCCCGACTGAAATGATTTGAGCACTGCCAGCGCAGCCTAAAATAATGAGCGAAGGGATTATTTCACTTGTCCAAACTTCCACATGGCTCTACTACATACCGTGTGGCTCAAACAACGTGTTTCCGTTTTCTGAGCCGCTGTTGCCCCGTCTTAAAATGGTGTTGGTCCCTACGTTACAAGGTTATTTCATTAAATCAGATGACAGGCGGGCCATTGCTCTGAACACACCAGGGGCACTCATTTTTGCTCCTGAAACAGAATATGAAAAATATGACCTAATTTGTTTCTTAATGACTTAGATCATCATGACCACAGGTTTCAACGATTGTTTTCATGCCTTTGATGAGATGCGTGTAATGTTTTGTCTGAATTGATCCAAACAGTTTAATGTTTTAGAGCATATGGGTAACGTTCAATTGTCTCTGTGAGTGTTCCTCCCAGTGAAGGCTCTCTCCCCTCCTAATTTGCGAATCTGAGCTGCCCCAGGATGATGAGCTCACAGAAGAGAGTGTGAAGGAGTTGATGTGTCTGATGAACATGGGGGGTCGTCTTGGGTGTCTGTCAGTCATTGGACGGGAGTTTTGAGATGTCCGTTGTTTATCTTCCCTGCTCAGAGTTATTTTTAGATTGCTTTGACATGTTTGGCCAGAAAGGCTTGTAGGCCAAGGCTGAGTTCTGATTAGGTAAGGTGCTCCTCGAAAACCTATTGCTGCCCTTGGTATGTGAACTATTCATGTGGTTGGAACACACCGAAGCGTGCTGAGTGCATTTTTCCACACTCTGTGCCCTTCATGATTGTTTGCTGATTTGTGGTGGGCAGCTGCTTTGGGCAGAAGCTATTACTGTTTGTATCCCTGCCTCTTAGTTTCCTCTCTTGTCTGAAACCTTTACTGAAATGGAACCTCTTTAACTTCTTGATTTATCCTAGGCTAAGGGTTCTCCAATTTGGCTTTGTATCAGAATTACCCAGCTCTAAAATTGTACAGATTCCCTGGACTCTACCACTAGCCCTTCTGATTTGTTAAGCCTTGTTGATGCCTAGGTGAGTCTCATATGCAGCCAGGTTGAGAAACACCACCACTCCATGGTTGTATTCCGTTAAAGCCAAGTGGGGTGTGGCCATGATGTGAGCTGACTGGTATGTTAACAGATGTATCGTAACTTACCCAAATAATCAGTGTTCTTAGTTTCGTTCTGATTATTAAATCAATAATTTAGTTATTATTGTCACATAATAACTAGTCACACTTTATAGTCACACTTTATTCTGCATTCTTACAACACGTTTTCTGTTCTCTCACCCTTTGGTTATAGCTGTGCCTTTTAGCATACTTTATATTATTTCTGCCACCAGCTTTCTCCATGCAAAACGTATCATCATCCTTGTTAATACTTTACTATATTGCTTGATAAGCCTTTTACGTATCTAACTGTATACGTTTTAAAATTTGGAATCTCCCTGCTTATGCAGGGTGTGATTTTATAAACAGTTTCCTCCTATAACATAGAGTTCTTCCATGTCATTAAGCCGCCTTTGAAAATATGATGGCAGCCATGCCTTCTTTCTTTCCTAAGTGTGCAGAGATGACCCAGACAGACGTGGTTTCTGCTCTTGTGGAGCTGATGGACCAGCTGCCGAGACATAAAGACTGGTAAACAACAAGAGAAGGATTGCAAGTGGTAACGAGTGTCTAAAGGGAAAGAACAGGGTTCCTCATTGGAGAAATGGCAGCGGCGTGTGTGCACGCCACAGAGAAGGCATTTTACGAGGAAGTTGGCTTTAAGCACAACCAGAAGGATAAGGACTCTGGTGGGGGCAGGAGGCCGGTGGGGAAGCAGATAGGGTAGGGTGGTATATATAGGCCAGGCAGAATCATGAGAGAGGGAGGAAGGAGGGACAGACAGACAGACAGACAGTTGGATGGATGCCTGGAGTGTTTCAGAAACTGAAGGGTATCCAGTGAGGCTGAAGTCTCCGGGCAGAGTGGGGACAGGTGATGACAGAGCACCAGTCAGGGACAACTTCGAAAGGGTCTTGGAAAATGAAGGATTTGGACTTCAATACACTGGCAAGTGACTGAAGGACTTGACACATCACCCATTTCGCCATCGCTTCAGGGTGAGAGCATCTGGGCTTCCTTCCATTCAGCTGCCAGAAATCCCCAGGTCTGGTGGCTGTTCGGAGTGTTTGTTTTTGTCAAGTCGGTGAGTGGAGTGTGGACTTGGCAGTTGCTTTCTGCACTCTTCCCTAGTGATAGGAAATACAAATGGTCCTGTCTTGATCTGTAGCACAGCAAAAGCTGGCCCCGGGCATAGGCAGCCCGAGAGCAGTGTTCTGTTGACTTGAAATAATCAGTCTCTACAATGACTAAGTAGGCTACCACTAGTTTTCCGTGGCTTTCCCTCCCTGATTTTATGCTTCAGGCAATGAAGGAAGAAAGTATGTGGTTTATCCAGGATTCTTCTGTAGTTCAGTGACTGTTATTACTGGAGCAAAACTGGCCTGTGTGCTAGCTCTGTATTTATTCTTCTACTTTCCCTCCCTTGTTAGTTGTACTGCTTTGCAATCAAGTAGCAATTGCCTAACTTCCTTTATTATTCCCCACTCAAAACAAACTTACTTAAAACGATCTGAACAGGTTAAAACAATGGAAAAGCTGACAATGTAAATACATGAGTAAATCTCAAGTTCTCTACTGAAGGGCAACAATGTAAAATCAAAGTAACATTGTTAAGAGTGCCAAAGATGAGGGTCTTATTGGTCGATACTATGTTTCCACCTGGCCTCTGTCAAGAACTATGGAGACATGGAGGTTCTATTCAGGCGCATCCCACCTCTCCTGGAGGAGTGAGTAGCTCCTGTATCACCGTGTATCAGTTAGAATGCTGTTACAGCTGCCACTAGAAGAAAACCTGTCCAGATAAAAAGGAAACATCTCACACAACCAGAAGCCTTGTGGTGAGAGAGGCTCTGGCCAGTCCTGAAGGCTCCGGCTCCACTAGTCAGTGATGATTATCTCAGACCTGCCCGTCTTGTGCTGGTTTCACCCCCAGGCTAGTAGTGGAAGATAGTCAGTCACAGCAGTTCTGTGCGTTTCATCCAAACACGGTAACCTCTGGGGGGAGGGGAGGGAACCCTCTGCTTGTTCTGTGCCTCTTTCTTAGGAAGCTCCTACAAGGCCGCTTCTTGTCTCATTGGTCAGCATTTGGTCTCATGCAAATCACTAAACCCTGGTTCCAAGGAAGGTGGTTGTCATGACTGATGTAGAATAGTCACAGCTTTTTCTGAAGCACATGACTATATGGAAGGGAATAGACATCTGAACAAAACCTGATTCTTTTGAATTTTAGGGGCAGAAAGTTGGAATGATATATATAACTTTTAAACAAGCTTTGTAGACAGAATTGTGGTCATTCAGAAAAGAACGCTCAGTGTGATGAAGGCACTTGAAACTCTGTCACTTGGGAATGACTGAAGGGGCAAGACATAGGACATGATAAACTCTGGTGTGTTTTCCACCAGAAGCAATTCTCCAGTAAGAAACTGTTTCTTACAAGTTTAAAGTGCACCATTTGGTGTTATCTACATGGAGATAATAGGGCAAGGGCTTAGTCCCATAATACTGCCCCTTACTTCAGTCACCAGCCGCAGATCCAGGTTGTCACCTGTGCTGCTGACCAGCCAGCTCTACATTGGAGGCTCCCGTGACCCTTTCCTCAAGTCTGATTAATTTGCTAGAGCAGGTCCCAGATAGCAACATCTCCTTACGTGTGCCAGTGTATCATGAAGAATATTATAAGGGAGCCAGACAAACAGGCAGATGAAGAGATGCAGAGGTCGAGGTCCGGACAGCCTGAGTGCAGGAGCTTCTGCTCATCCACACCGTGGGCTGTTATAAATCAAACTGAAAGGTTCTCTGCGTATGCCACGATAATGTGATATATTTTATGAAATAGGTTACAGTAGCTTCGATTTCATGTTTGTAAATAGAAGTGAGTATACCCTTTCTGCTTTAAAACAAAAACCAAGATGGTCCAGGGAGATCTTGCAGTGCCAGGAAGCAAGGACGTCCTCGGAGAACGGAGGACAATGTGGCGATACGGAAACCAGCTTGAAGGAGCTCCACTAGCTACCTGTGGGTCAGTTTGAGCATCCCACTGAAATAGGTACCCATGAGTCCAGACTTACACAGACTTGGAATACCTTGGAATTTGGCGACGAGTGAGATAGTTACTCAGTACCTGCCCACCGAATGCTCATTAATTTGTATCGGTGAAAAAAGGAATAGTGTTGCAGTGGAGGAGACGGGCAGACACTACCTCGATAAGTGATCAAAAGGAACAGAATCAGCAGTGGAGCAGATCAGAACGTGAACCCTGTGAACAGACGCAGCGAAAACGCAGCACCCCTGTCCTGTGCCGCTCGTGCTCAAGATGCATAACCTGGGTCTAACCAGAAGAAACATCGGGCAAACCCAAATCAAAGGACAGTCTGCAAAATAACTGATGTTCCAAAATGGCGAGTTCATGAAAATCGAGGAACTACTCTACAATGAGGGAGATTAAAGAAACGTAACTAAAGGGCAAACATGATTCTCACCTGGGTTCTTTTGGTGTCAAGGAGACTTTTGGTGGCATTTGAGTGGGAGCAGTGGGCTCATCGTTCGTAAATGTATCAGCTGCGAATTTCCTGATTTGATAAGTGTGTTGTGGTTGTGTAGGAGAATGTCACTGTTCGTAGGAAGTACTGTCAGACGGGGGTAGGGCATCAGGTCAGCAAGCCACTGCTCTCAAATAGTTCAGGAAGAAAGAAGGTACTTGGAACTTTTTTGGGTGAGTTTGAGATTGCTTAAAAACAAACCAGCTGCTACCCAGACATCAAATGGGCTCCCAAAGGACGTAGTGAGTCTCCGGTCCTGGGGATTTGCTGCAACAGCAGTGGGAAGCTCCCTCACTGAACGTGTGTGTCCTCTTTCGGAAGCACCTGGAAGACTTCTTGTGCTGGGAAGGGATGCTGTGCAGCTGCAGGTTCCATCTGCGTGGCCTCTGAGTCCCAAATTCTAAGATTCGGAGTATCTGTGTACATATTTTAAAGTAACAGTTGAATTTATTATGTGATGTTAATGCCTTCCGTTGTTACAAATCAGACGAGACTGACTTCTCATACCAATCAGCAGGTATTATTTTAAACTATTTCCTAGAGACTGTGTATATTAAGGACAGTATACAACTCCCTATAAGAAATTAATGATGTAATTGGCTAAAGGGGACATTGATGAAATATATAACCCCCATAAAGTAGTGTATAGTAAGTGCCAGATTGTGGGTGCCAGTGCTCTGCCAGGAGGATGTTTCTGTGAGCCTAGGTGATTAAGGAGGGCCTTTACAGAGGCATACCACTGGGCTGGGTGTCGGAGATGAGTAAGACTTAAGTACGCATGAAGTAAGAATGGCCGGAAGAACATTCCATGTACAGGTGCCTCTGTAAATGGGCAGGATGTGTTCAGGGACAATGAAAAGACTAGTCCGACAGGTTTGGAGGTTTCACGTAGGAGAGCTCTGCTTGAAATGGTGTGCAGCCAGGCAATAGGACTAGTTTCCATAAAAGGGAAAGTGGGATGGAAACTAACGATTGGGCCAGCCAAGAGTCATCAGGCACTGAGGTAGATGGGGGTTCTTTTGCTACTCACTCCAGGATATGTTTTTATTGATCTTAGGAAGAGAGAGGGAGTGAGAGAGAAACATCCATGTGAGACAGAAACAACGATCAGTTGCCTCCCGTATGCCTGATAGGGGATCGAACCTGCACCCTAGGTATGTGCCCTGCTGGGGGATCAAACCCACAACCCTTTGGTGTACAGGATGATTCTCCAACCAACTGAGCTACCCAGCCACGGCTGGGTGGCTTTTAACCAAATTCATTCATTCATCCCTTTGAATCTAGTCAGTCTTACAAGATAGGTGTCATACTCATTTTATGGATGTGAAACATGTATTCAGAGAGGAAAAACACCTTTTTCAAAGTCACATAGCTAACTGAGAGGCAGTTTGAATTTGAAACCAGATTGATGTGACTTCAAAAGCCCATTTCTACTACCTGCTGCCTCTTACACCTGAACCTGGGTCAGAGGGCAATGGTCTAGACTGGGGGAACTGACTACCCGTGGGGAACATTGGAAAAAGGAGTCAGTACCTGCTGTCCTGTCGAGATTGGGGTGCCCGTGGGATCTGCCTGCTGAGATGTAGGTGATCAGAAGAGAGCATGGAGTCTGAGAAAGGGCCAAGGACAGAGTCCCGAGGAACACCTCTGGTGACGGGACAGTCAGAGGGAGCACGCTAACGGGATCGTGAAGAGGAGCATCCGGAGGTTGGGAGAAAGCAGGACAGTGTGATACCACAAAAGTCAAGGGACAGGAGAGGAACAGGGGCATGGGAACAAAGTGGAACACTGCAGAGATGTCAAAGACGGTGAGGAGGGAGAAGTGTCCTTCAGGTGCAGCATCGCAGAGGGCGTGGGTGACTTCAGTGACAGAGGTTTCAGTGGAGGGGTAGAGGTGGACACCAGCCATGGTGGTCGAACAGAGTGGGGAGGCGGGGAGCACTGGAAACAGTGGTGATGAGGTTCTCCAGAGCTTGCTCTGGAGGAAAGGGGAGAAGGCCATAGCTACAGGAGGCTGTAGACGGATACTGTTTTTCTGTTACTTGTAAGTCTGGAGAGCTGAGTGTGAGTAGATGACGCGGGGAAGGAGGCAGGACAGAGATGCGTGAGAGAAAGGAGGGTCTAATGCAAAGGATGAAACCCTTGAGGGAGATGGGATCCACTGGAACCCGGAGCAGCAGTGGTAAGCAGGGTGCCCATGCTTGCTGTCCAAATTGCCTGTCTCCCTACACCACCCCCAAAAGTCCCTGTGTGCCTGTGTACGGTGGCCTCGCTCACCAAAGCTCAGCTGCACGGCCGTTTCCAAAAACACCATCCATAAATAGCATCTGTATCCACATTCTGAATGACAGCAACTAAGACATATCTGTTCAGAGCTGTTCAATTCAGTGCTGTCTTTGTAGTGCTCTTTGTTCCGAAATACCCTCCTTAAAACTGGGTGTGAAAGGAGAACAAGGGAATGGGAATGAACACGCTCTCGGGCAGGGAGAGCCAGTCCTGCGTACTGCCGTGGCGTGGAGCCATTGTGTGGCAGTGCCTCAGCCTCCTTCGGAGCAGTCGGCGCCACACTTTTCTGAGCTGACCGTGTTCGCGGCATGTGTTGTTTCCACTGTCATGGCCTCTTTTTCAGTTATGTAGCTCGGGCTCTGAAGAACTGTTTTGATCTGTAATAGCTGACAAAAAGTTTTTGAATGAGTGATAGGAAGTGTGCAGTATAGAAATAAAGAAAGAGTGCTATATTCGATGTTAAAATGCAGTAAGGAGTAAGAGCCAACATTTAGGGAGAATACAAGTTGCCGTCGGTAGTGGGATGGAAAAATAAATTGTGGTATTCAGACAATAGAATAACTGGATAACAAAAATGAATGCATTCCAGCTACATGTGTCAGCATGAATTAATCTCACAATCATAACATTGAGCAAAAGAAGGGAGACACAAAACAATACCTACTCTATGCTTCAGTCTATATAAATTAAGAACAAGCAACACTAATCCTCGGAGTTAGAAGTCAGGATGATGGCTATTTTTGGAAAGGAGGGAGGGAGCAGGGATCGGGAGGAGGCTGAAGGAGGGAGGGCCCCTGGGGCTGGGGTAGTCCTCTGGACACAGGAGTGCCACACAGGTGTGTTCACTTCCGTAACTCGTCAAGATGTGCACTTCTGATTCGTGCACTTTCGTGTGTGTGTGTATATCACACTTCAGTAAAAATGTGTTTAAAAGAGACAGCGAGGAGGCTTCAAAGAAATGGTTCAGGAAGCAAGTGTGAAAGTCAGCAAGCAGTTAGAGGTTGCTGGAAGTCCTCTGACCTTAGGACTGCCACCATGAACCTCACTGCCGCCAATGAGGATTAACCAACAATTCTGTTCGTACCAGCCGAAGGTAAGCCGTTACTCGAGGAGATCTGCGGAGACTGGGAGAGCAACTGCCAAATGTGGGAGCTGTGTACGTGTGCGAGGCGACATTCACGCACACGCGCATACGCATTTGTCTGTCCCGCTGCTCAGTACGTGTGAGTTCAGCCCGTGCACTCATGCCCAGCAAAGCACCGCCACCCCCTGCCTCCCCCGCGCGTGTTCTGTAGCCATGGTGACAGGCTTTATTGTGCCTCTTCGACCTTTGCCCTGCGTTTATGGCTTCTCTTCAGATGACTTTCTCATCTCATTTTGAGTTTCAGGTGCCTTCAGACTTGTACATTTATGGGATGTTTTCAACCCAGGTTCTCCTTAACTGGCTCAGTTGGATTGCAGGGAGGAAGCACAAACTAATTCTGATACTAGTTTGTCAAATACAATTAAACCTTTCAACCACTGCATAAAGTATATAGTCTATCCCAAAGCGAAATAAGAATTATTTTTGGATAATTTATTGTTTACGATTGGCCTCATCGAGGGTTCCCTTCTTTGGGCCAGCAGAAACTGAAGTTGATTTCCTTGGATGGGCGAGTTCTTCACATTCAGGTTTATTTCAGGTGGAACTTTGCTTGTTTTGGAGGAAGGTGACTCACTCATGAGGAATTTTAAATAGTTAGCAAGGAAGAGATCTGTTTTTCAGAGTTTTATAAATTTTCAGTAGTCTTGACTCTGTCAGGATTTATTTTTTACCTCTTCATAACCCCTTATAGGTTAGATCTTCATGATTATTCTCATTAATGAACTAAAGTTCCCATGTGTTTGAAAGGAATGGAAAAGCAGTTCTGCATTAGGTGAAAATGAGGTTTATTTTTCTTCAGTTTGGACTGATTCCAGTAGTTGTCATTGCCAGTGAAAAGAGTATTTGACTTTTTTTCTCTTTTCAGGGAACTAGGATAATTTTTGCTTATATTTGAAATCAGTAGCTACAAACAGTGATTTCAAACGTGTGCCTCACAAGGGGGGAAAAAAGGCTGGGAGAAAACTCCTATGACTTAAGCTGAAAACTTGCATATTTTAAACATCTCTGCAGGATAACTATGTATAAACTTAAGGCAGATACCACATTTCACAATGTTGAACTTCTTGTTCATTTCAATAATTTATTGGGTAAACTTACCATCTCGCACATACTAATTCCTAGAGTATTGGATCAGATGTGTGAAAAAAGAATCCCTAATTTGTTCATCCAGCCTGTACTTTTTTTTGTTTGTGAACTAAACCATTCATTCATTTAAGCATTTAGCACATTTAATTATTTACTAACTAATGAGGGGGGAAGCCCCTCAGAACAATTTATTTATAAAAATTACGTATTCTTACATCTTTAAACTTCAGTCACCCTCAAAGTACTCTGCATTTGATGCAATACACCCATCGAGCTATTTTTTCCACTGCACAAAACAGTTTTTGAAGTAATTGATTCTGATGTCTTTTAGTGCTTCTGCCATTTTTGTTTCACCTCTTCCACATTGGCAAAACATTTCCCTTTGAGGATCTTTTTCATTCAGGGAAACCCAAAAAAAGTCCTTTGGGGTGAGATCGGATGAATTGGGAGGGTGGGGCATGGGGATCATGCGTTTTTGGTCAAAAACTGCTCAACGTGCAGCGCCGTGGGGGCAGGTGGGCTCGGAACTCACCCGTCATGAAATGGCCAAACGCATTGAAAGAGTCTTAAAAAAAATTCCCTGAAGCTGAACGCAGCTTCTCACAGCACCACCAGCTGGTCCCCTGATACAGATGGGTTCCTAGAACACTCCCCTACTGGGAGCCTGTACTAACCACAAGGGGCCTGTCCCTCAAAAGAAGATACTTCTGGGTTTTGGGGGGTCTCGCCTCGTGTGCTATGTTTAAAAGATACAAAGAGGCGTGGAATCCATTGTACGCCCACATTTAACCTCAGTCTGGAGGGAAGGACAGCTGTGGACGGGACCGCCGCAGCAGAGGGACCCGTGCAGTGGCAGAGGCAGGGCTGGCATGCTGCAGCAGCGAGGCGGGGACCCGTCTGCCTGGTGGGGGCCTCGGTGAGGGGAAGCTTTCCAGAGGGAACACCGGAGCAAGGATGAGGGGGAAGCTGACACGCGGACATGGAGAGAGTAGGTTCATGGAGTCCCCTGCTCAGGGTTTTTCACTTTGTTTTATGGCGATAGAGACCCCCTGAAGGACTTCAAGAGGGGAAATGACCAGACTCACATTTTAGAAAAATGTCTGGTATTATGAAGGGGATTTACAGGGTGGGGCACAAGTAGGTTTACAGCTGTGAGTCTGCGAAACAGAGTTATCCTTGTGTTGTTACTTTTTAATTATCAGATTATTCTCCATAGGAACACCTCTAAACCTATTTTTGCTCCACCCTGTATTATCACGCAGCAGAAGCTGGAGGTGGGAAGAGCAGTTAGGAAAGTTTTGAAAGCACACGGGAGAGACTACTGAGGAAGCGGGAAGAGAGGAGGAGGGTGGCATGGTTTTCCTGTCTCCTGCAAAGGTAGAGCCTATTGGCCTTGGTGTTTGATTGGATATCAGTGGAGCACGGGTCTAGTCTGACTCACCTACTTACACAGAGTTGGAATATGGGGCTGTTGGTGCTATTTACTGAGAATAAAGGACAGGAGATTTGGAGCGTGGGGTGGAAAGGGAGACAACAGGTCAGCCATAACCTCAAGGCTATGGTTCTACTGGGCCATCGCACAGATTTACTGGAGACTACATGGAGACTCGGTTCTGAAGCTCGGAAGAGTGATGTGTTCTAGGGACATAGGTGTCAGAGTCCTCTCCCCATGATGATACATGATGCTTCGTGAGCACAGGCGGTGACCTCTTGGAGAAAGTGTCAAGTGAGAAATGAAGGCAAACACCACCTTTCAAAACAAGTTTCGGTCCCACATTGAATTTGTTTCTCATACTTATGTTTTCTTCCTTCTCAGTGTGTAAACGATCCTTGTGGAAAACTTGGAAAGTACAGAAATACATAAAGACAGTAAGGTTCAGCCCTAATTCACTTCTCATTTCCTAAGGAAATCATAGTTAACATTCGGAATATTTCCTTTTAGACTTACACATATCCTTTCTACACAATTTAGATGCCACTGTCTTGACAATTTTGCATCGTACTTTTTTCATTTAACATTAGTTCAAGCATAATATCATCTTATTAAAAATGTAAATAACTTGCATTTAACACATCTGTGTAAGGATTATTTCTCCTTTCGTTTATGATTACAATGTTTTCTTAGCATAGATTCCTACAGGTAGAATAACTTGATTAAAAGATATGAACCAGTACAAAGCTTTACATTTTATTAAATGTTTTTCAAAATGATTGTTTTAAAATTTCTGCTCCCACTGACAGATGTCTCTAACATTTAAGTGCTTTCTTGGAGGGAGAGTTAATAAAAGAAATAGATGAACCAGAAAGTGACAGTATGAGAGAAATCCGAGAGGGTTTCTAGAAGGATGCCCCAGGCCCCATCAGCAGAGGACAGACGGATCCATTGGGTTGGTGACTGGAGGAGTTTGGTATAAGCTAGGGTGTTACCAGGTTATAGTGAGCAGAGAAATGTGTGAAGTGGATGTGATTTATTCCAGAATCATAGCTTCGAAGGGCAGGAAAGAGTGGGTTATTAGGTAGAGAAGCTGCAGATTTGATAGAAAGTGTTCTGTGTGGTGATTGCAGAGGGGAGAGGAGCATAAGGGGGCTTAAGTGGTAATGGAAAAAATACAATAAAAATTTTTTAAAAGGAGGCATCATATTGTTTGTTTTTAAAGATGGACGGGGTGCCACGAAGGCATATTTGTAGGAACTGGAGATGCTCAAGGAGGTGAGAGAGGATGGGGGCCCAGGCTCTGGGGCGACTTCTTTTTCTGGGACAGGAAGAAGGGTGCTCAGGATGGGAGTAGGTGTAGGTCAGCTGGTGGGAAGTTGGAGTAGCTTCTGTCTAATAGGTTTTATTTTTCTCTGTGAAACAGAAGGCAAGACATGGTTGAAACTGAAAGGAGTGTTAAAACCAGCTTGATGGGTAGGTGAAGCAACTGTGAAGGTCACCAAGCAATGTCGAAAGGTGTCCCAAGATTGAAAACCACAAATTTGTGGAGTTTCCCATCTGTCGATCTGGAAGATTTCTTTGGCAATAGTCAGCCCAGGTGCAGGGCAAAAGCAAAGTAATCTGTTGGTCATCTGAAAAAAAAAGTTTTCCTTACAAGTAACTTTAAGTAACTTTAAGTAAATTTAAATAAGCACAGGGAGATTTATTCTCTCATAAATGAGCCCCCCCCCCCAAAAAAAAAACAAAAACAAAACAGAGGTTGACTCCCAGGTCATCTGTTGATCAAGCTCTGTTCAGGTCTTGATGCTAGTCTGTTCCCTTTAATGCTTGTAGCTAAGTTTTAGAAAAGTTGGTAATAAAAAAAAAGAAAGAAATTGGTACAAGTTTAATTGGAATGTTGGTATAGATAGATCTTAATAGGGGAAAAAGCAAAATGAAAAAGGCATCCTCGCTGTGTTATTGGAGGTGATGGTTTGGTCAGTGAAAGTTAGAGACCCAATGAAAGAGAAGACAATAGAGCATATGCAGAAGCCATTTAGCTATCATACTGCTGAGACAGTTTACATGAAAAACACTTTTAAAAAATTAGAATTAATAAAATTGTATTTTAAAGAAAATGGCTGCATCCTTTGATAGTATTGCCATACAAATGGTTAAAAAGCAGTAATGGTGTGATGGATGAGGGATGGACAGTTGTCCACTTAAACATCAGTGGATAATTATTTTTTGAGAAAAATTCACATAGTTTGATTCTCTCTTAAAATATAAAGAATCTATATCTGACTTACTATTTTTTCCTCTTTCGTGGTTTTGAGTGACATCAGTTTTCAGTGGATTTGTAAACAACCATTCTCGGGAACAGTAGCTATTAAATTGGCTTGAAAGCTGCTTGACGATGATGAAAAATAAATTTTCCCCCAAAGGACTGCAGTAAGACCGATGATTTTTAATGCCAGTAGAAGGCTAGTTTTTACCACAAGAATTTCCCGGTAACCTTTTATGATTGAAAACATATTACTTGCTATTCAAAAACACAGGCAAATTAGTGAGGAGAGTTTCTAAAATAAGCTGAAGGGGTAGACATATAATTTGTGGATGACATGTCATGATAGCAAAGTATATTTCCTTCTGTGTTTTGTTCTAAACTGTAGAAAGTACACGAAACTCCACAATTCAGGCTTCAGGCATGTTTTTGTAGCTAAAAGATGAGCACCCTTGCTTTTTCAGGGGCTGCTTGTTCCACGTGTATACATCTCACTATCTAATGTTTTCTTCTAATATTTTCTAATGGTGTATTTCTCCTCTTACTTTATAACATATGTTTATATAACTTTGGTACAAAGGAGTGTTAGGGAACTTGGCATTGTCCTTCAAATGGTCATCTAGGAGCCTCTTTATGACAGGGCTATTCCCTTACAGCATGTATTTTAAGGAACAGATAATGGCATTTGGGACTTCTGTTGAATGAGCCCAGTGACACATCTTTACAGGAAGGGCTAGATGGCACACACACCAACGGTCCAAGGTGCAGGTGGTCACTGGTTGATCCACACCGAAGAGAGTGTGTTCTATCAGGAGTGACTGTCTGGGAGCCAACGCCAGAACACGGTAACTCTTAAAGCACACCGAAGACCTCTGCAAATGTCCAGAGTGTCCAGTTGCCTCGATCACTCTGAGACTTAACTACCACAGAGCTACCTGTTTTCTTAAAGAAATGTAAAGAATGATGACTTGCACTCAGATTCACCAGTAGTCTGACATTTGCTTTATCACCTCCCCCACTAATATTTGAGAGGACACTCTGGACATCAAGCCCCTCTTTCCATTACACATCAGTGTGTATTTCTAAGGACAAGGAGAGCCTCTTACGTAACCACAGTATGGATATCAGAAGCAGGAAATTTTGCATTGGCTTAGATAACAGTCTTGTACCAAAGTCCATATTTAGATATTGCCAATTGCCTCTAATAATGTCTTTTATTGCAATGTTTTTCCTGGCCCGACATTCACACCTTAACTCTTTAATCTCATTTAATCTTAAACGTCTTAACTGTTTTAAGTGAAATGGAGGGAGACACCCTTTCCTTGCATGCTTTTGTCGCGTGCATGTCAACTTCAGCATCTTCTCTGAATGGCAGATTTTACACAGCATGTATCATCTGAGAAATACTTGAACTTCATGGCTTATCAGTCGCTACCTTTTTTAGCAGATGAGTTGCTTTCGGTACAAGCAACCATTGGTCCTCACTTACGTCTTGCTGTGTTAGGGACTGTTGGGTACTCAGTTCAGTATTAAACTTTCTTGTGTTCAAGCCTGTCTTTTTAATATGTCATAGGTGCTGTTTCATTGCATTGAGACATACTGGGTAAGTTCTAATGAGAAAGTCCCAAAGAATGTCCTGCAGCTTATCTTTAGCTGAGGGAAGATGACAAGTGGCCACAGTCTTTTTGCTTAAGCCCAGCAATTCACTTTCTTTCTGCTGGGCTATAATTATTCTCTGGAGTATGTGAACAAAGCAGCATATGATTGTGATTTCAAAAGCACTCATAACCTTCATCATGTTTTTTTCCATGGCAAGTTACACGACAGTTTTCTGTACTAATATTTCATTATTCTGTGAAAGCATAGCGGTGATGAAATTCTGCTTCCAATTCATTCCCACAAGACAGGACGAATTCCCAAATTGAGATTTCTCTTAACAGACTCAAGGCCTAAATGGAGTCAAATAACTAAGACATTCAGTACAGTTTTTAAAGGGTTCTTTTGTTTGATGTTATGATTCTACAAAGATGAGTATTACACTATCATCTAACCTCTGTATTCTGTCTTGATCATCGAAATTTGTGTAAATGTTTGGTTGCAAAAGGGCAAGATGTTCTTCCCAAAGTTTTCCTAGGAATGTGCTTTCTTAATATTTATATTGTCAGTCTCTTTCCCTTTTCATTTAATGCTTTGAAATTTTGTGATAGTTTTTGTACATATAGTTAACAGTTTTCATAGCTATCACAATTTTAATTTGCTTTTGCAAGAATGTATTTCTATTTTGGATGGTAAAATATCAACACAGCACAAAATTAGATTTTTTCACTTTCTCCATATTTGCTGATCTGTGCTGATGAGGCATGACTGTAATAGTACTGTTGTGTGATCACATTATGTACATGTACTTTTGGAGTAACGCCTGAGATGATGTTGAACTAGGTATTCTGCCCTTCAGCTTTTCAGAGGTGAAGACCAAAGCCACATGAGCGTGTCAGCCTGTCAGCTAACTTCTCATCTTGTTTCACTGCAGGCCATTTTCCGAACTGCACGTCGGGTGGAGCTAAAACCTTAGTTCTACTGCAGAAAAGGAAGAGGGTGAATAGGTGCTAGATAGGCAACCCCCAGAGTTCTCTATACAACCTTCAGACTCTCCTTGTATCCCTCGCCTGCTACTCAGTATTCTCCAAACCAGCCACCTTTCAGTTATCTTAATTCAGCAGTTTTTTCCCCTATAATTTTTCAGAGATTCATGTCTTATTAGAGTAAGATCACCAAATAATATTTTCCTTTCTTTCAAGAGGGCAAAACAAGGATGTAGAAAGCCACCACATGAGTGGAAAATGTTATTGGAATGGAAATCACATCATTTCTGTGGTGACGGAAATATTCTGTATCTGCCACTGTTCAATACAAAGCCACTCACTAACTACATGTGACCGTTGAGCCCTTGAAATGGGGCAAGTGCAACTGAGGAACTGAATTTTAAATGTTATATCATTTTAGTTAACTTAAACCGAAATAGCCAGATGTGGTTAGTGTCTGCCATGTTGAACCGTGCAAGCTAGTGCTAACCCTCACCAATCTGAGACCCCAGGCACATCACCTACCACTCCTAACTCAGGCTATTTATCGTTTTTTAAAAGATTTTATGTATTTATTTTTAGAGAGGGTAAAGGAGGGAGAAAGAGACAGAGAGAAATAGCAATGTGTGGTTTCCTTTCACATGCCCCACACCAGGGACCTGGCCTGCAACACAGGCATGTGCCCTAGACTGGGAATGGAACCAGGAACCGTTTGGCCTGCAGGCCAGCACCCAGATCCACTGAGCCACACCAGCCAGGGCTCAGGCTATTTGTCTTAAAAGTGAGGATTATACTCCCCTGTCTTTTACAGAGACTTGAGAACCAAATAAAAGTGCAGATATAAAAGCTCTTTGGAAATCATAAATTGATATATAAAATAGCATCAGCAATATTATGGTACCGCCTCTCTTTTTCATAGCAAAACTAGAAGCAGCCACCTTTTGTCGATTATATCCATCCTGTTATTTCCCTTGTTCTACTGCTGATTATTTCTTTTAGTGGGAATAACCTAGGATCTATTATGTAAATGGGGGGAGAAAGCAAAATTAAAATCATAGGGTAAATAGGGAGAGGAAGTAAGATTTAAAACAATTTATTATTGAACTATTGTTGACCCTTGCATTAGCTCTTAAAAAAGATTTGAAAGTGAAAATTGAAGACAGATTTTTTTAATGAGAACTTTATTTTAAAAAATAGTATCATTCCTTATTTTCACAATGAAATCAAAACACAAAGTTACAAAGAGGAAAGTAAAAAACACACAAAAGTCTTACCACCCAGAATCGCCATTTTCAGTGTTTTGCCGTACCCTCCCAGGTTTCCTTTTCTTGTATATGTGTGACTTTTAAAAATACAGTTTGGGAACCTGCTGCTTTAGCCTGCCTTTTTAACTTAAAAATGTCTTATTGAAAGTTTTATATGTACTTAGATGGACATCTACTTTAAAATATCTATAGGTTTCTAATTATAAAAACAACACAAAGTTACACAAAATTAAAAGTTCAAGCATCGCATAAATATTGAATGGACAGAGAGAAATTCCCAGAATTCACATCCCCCATAACATTATTGTTTGATGTATATTTCTTCTATTTTTATACACACATACATGTATATATGTGTATTAATGTTACTTTAAATTTTATTTTTCTAAAAACTAGATCACACTGTATATACTCATCTTAAATGGTTTCTTTTTCACTTAGCATGTTTTATACATTTATTTTATATATTATTTATTGTATTTCATACAATAGGTTATTTAATCAATTTAATGGTGAACTGATGTTAGTTTTCTGCCAATAAAGACATTGTGCTAATGAATATTTTTTGTGTGTATAATATATACTATAGATATGTATCTATATGTGTATATAATATATAAATATATATAATATATGTATATATAATATATTATAGATATCTATCTATAATATGTGTGTGTGTGTGTGTGTGTATGTGTGTGTGAGTATAGATTCCTAGAAGTAAAGTAGGGGGTCAAAGTGTGTGTACATTTAACTTTTTTATATTTACTGCTAAATTGTTCTGTAGCAAAGAAAGTTACATTAATTCAACAGAGCATGGAAGTGTCTTCAAAACTGGTATTGCCATATTCATTTAGGGAAAAGAAGTTTTATTGTTGTTAATGGATTTTCTCCATGTTAATCCTAGTCTGAAATTCTACTGGATGGTTTTATGTGTACACTTGTCCTTAGGGAATTGTAGATTGCACATTTGCCTGTAGTACCTTGATGAAACCCACTGCCCTTGCTTTAGTCTTGATTCCAAATATTGGATTGGCCAAAAAGCCCATATGGTTTTTTCCATAAAATAAAAGACACATTTTCATTTTCACCGATAACTTTATTGATTTGAATATTTTGAGTATGTCAACTATTTCCTCCATGGTATAACACTGATTATTCTCAAAAACTGTCTCAATTTGATCGCTATCAACCTCAGTTGGTCTCCCCGACTATGGAGCATCGTCCAGCGAGAAATTTCCAGCATGAAACTTTGCAAACCAGCTTTGACACGTTTGATCATTCATAGCACATTCTCCATACACTGCACAAATCTTTTTTTGCATTTCAGTTGAATTTTTACCTTTCTTGAAATCATAAAGCATAATATGCCAAAAATGTTGTTTTTCTTCCATCTCCAACATTAAATTTGCTACACAAAAATTCACTGATTTTGATAAGTTTTTTTAAGTGTG
The DNA here is from genome assembly GCA_004027735.1 of Carollia perspicillata. Classification (NCBI taxonomy): domain Eukaryota; kingdom Metazoa; phylum Chordata; class Mammalia; order Chiroptera; family Phyllostomidae; genus Carollia; species Carollia perspicillata. The sequence continues at coordinate 33,700 of PVKM010008432.1, forward strand.
TGCTGGTATGACAGCTGTCAATATACAATCTAACAAAATTGTTTTGAATGAAGTTAAAGACAAGTAAGTGTTACTAAAGCCACCTTATGGAAAAAAGAGACAAACTTTTGGACCAACCCGATACTTCTTTCTCCCTTGTTTTCATCTCTTCTATTTCCCTAAAAGGTAGGGGAATAGAAAAGTTGGTGACTTTGGATTTCCTCAGCATAGAAAGCATGATTTAGTGACTAAGAAACATAAGGCTGGTAGTTAGTGCTAAGCATTCCGTTTGATTCATTCAACATTCCATTAGTAATTTGGCAGGCTATTGTGCTGTTTTAAGTACATTTTATAGAAACACTTCTCCATTTTCTGCTTTGTCACAGGAGTTTGCTCTGCATGGATATTCAGTGTGATGTATGAACTTTAATAAGATGGTTGTCTACTTCTTTGGCTGGCTGAGTACTTGTGCCCTGGCTGGGTAACTCAGTTGGTTAGCGTGCCGTCCTGGTAACACCAAGGTTGCAGGTTTGATTCCTGGTCAGGGCACATATAAGAATCAACTAGTGAATGCATAAATATGTGGAACAACAAATTGATGTTTTTCTCTTTCCCTTCCTCTCCGAAATCAATTTTTTAAAAAAAAGTGTTTAATAAGGCAGGAGCCTATTTGTATTTTTTAAAAAAGTATTTCTTAGGTTCTGACTATTCACACACACACACATTTTCTTATTGTATTTTTTCACATATTTTGGGTTAAACATTGAGTTTAGGAAGGATTTCTGTCCTTAAGGAGAATTAGAAATAAAGCAAATGATAGTATAATCGTGTGAAACTTTTTAAAAATCTGTGTATTGAAAGAAACAGTGATTTGGGTTAGGCAGAACCTTGGAGAGATTCCTAGAAGAAATTGGGACACTTACTTGAATTTTGAAGTTGGTGAGATTTTGCAGTCTGGGCACAGGAAGTGCATTCTCAGCAAGAGCAGGGGGAGGGCACGTGAAACACCATGGGTGGAAGGTTGAGTGCCAGCAACATCTTGGAAATGGCACGCAGCTTTCTCCAATTGGAGTAGATCACCTGACCTAAGAAGGAATGTAGGTAGTTTACAGAGAGAGTGAGAAAGAGAGAAAGAGAAAAACAGAGAGATACCCTCAAAGTATATAAATATAAAGACTTTGGCCCTGGCTGGTGTGGCTCAGTGGATTGAGCGCCAGACTGCGAAGCAGAGGGTTGCTGGTTCAATTCCCAGTCAGGGCACATGCCTGGGTTGCAGGCCGGGGTCCCTGGTGTGGGGAGCACAAGAGGCAACCACACATTGATGTTTCTCTCCCTGTCTTTCTCTCTCCCTTCCCCTCTGTCTAAAAATAAATAAGTAAAATCTTAAAAAAAAAGAAGACTTTGAGGAGTAACGAATATTTCTGACCATGAATAGTTTAGACACACGATCCATTTAAGTGCTCGTGTCCACTCAGACACTTGGGATTAACTGTCTTAGAAACCTTGCGGCCAGCTAAACTGATTGCAACTCAGCCTCCATACTTGTGGTCATCTCCCAAAATGTCACCTGTATTCTCATTTTCATGCCGCTGCTTGCTTATTCCTTCTGACCCAGGACTATTAACCCAAGCTCCATTGCATCTCTTTCTCAACCTTTAACTGCATTGTCCCACTGTCCTTTAGGGACCTCACCTAGCAAAAGCCCAGCCGTGGACCTATTAAATTGTTCTTTTTTATTTGCCTCTATAAATTCAATTCAGAGCTGCGGAGACTTGCTGAGAAAAGTACTATGCAGATAGGTACCGATCAGTGTGTGCTGGTTGCTGACCTCACTCGGACCTTGAGACTGCTGGGCATTCCTCCTGTGCTTCCCTAGGCTGCTCTCTCTTGTTTTGCATAGCGTCTACAGCATTTTGCATTCTTTCCACTAATCTCATTTGTCTGTCTTGTCCCCTCTCTCCTGTATCACCTTCCTGCTCCTCAGAGGACCACTTCTTTATTTAGACTTGACCTCCCATTCCTACCAGCACATCTAAACTCTGTGTCTTCACCCAGCCTCCCCTCCTTCCTTCCAGTCTCTGTAGATGTGCTCCTCCTCCTCTGTTGGGCCAGTCCCAACCCTCCCATGGATCCCATCTCTTCTACCCTCCCAGAAGCACTGGTCTCTCAATTACTATTTTGTTCTTTGGAATCTTCATCCTTGCCCTCTGACCTGGATCCTTCCCAGCAGTGTTCAGATCTTATGGTGGACACCTATTGTTTTACCTGACCAGCCTCCCTCCCTCCCATCCAGTCAAATGGTAACTCTGGGAGCCACGGTTTAAATACAGTATATTCCTCCTCTTTGGCCACTGTTGATTGGTCCAGGAGTGGTGACCTAACTCGAGTTGGAGCAATCGCAGTTCTTCACCAGGATTTTGTATTTGAAAGGAAATCATTTTTCTATTTTGGTGGCTGAAATTCAGAAGGTGTATATTTTGCAACTGTTGGGAGTCAAGTTCTACATGAGGATTAAAGAGTCAAAAAATAATAGAGAAGAATGAGGTTAATGAGAGAGCAAGAAAGAGCGAGAATATGAATAAATGAACACGAACGAATTATACAATAGCAGAAAGACAAAAACAGCATTTCCCGAGTTCTTTACACACACTAATTCCCGTTCCTTTTCATGTCATGACCCACTTAGGAAACGGTAATGTCAGTTGTGCCCACTAGCTTATGGCTAGTAGACACCTTTGTAATACGGGCATGGGTTAGGAAGCTGTATCCTGCAGTGTTCTGGGAGAGCACGCCTATAGTCCACACCCAGGTGGAGTTGCCCTGTTCCATTATCTGGTTCCAATTCTCAGGTTAGGTCCTATGAGATACCCACATGAACTTCCCATAGAGGTCGGTTCCTCCAAGCTGCCTTCCTGAAGTCTCAGATGGCCCTCCCATGTGTTCCAGGAACACCCTGGGCCCTGCACTCTAATTATCTAATTATTTGTCTATATGCTCTGTTGTGCTGTGAGTCCCAGGAGGGAGGGAAGCACATCTGACTTTTCATCATTATAACCCCAGTCCGTTGCATGTGGTAAATGCCTTCCAAATGAAGGAATTATGCTCTGCCCAGATAAAAAGATTAAGAAGATTGTAATTGGGACACAGGCTGTGTGTCAATATTCCTCCTGTCTAACGGAGACAACTTTGAGTGGGAGCCCTGGGAAGGAAAGTGCATGAGAACTGTGTCCTGTTGGCATTATCTATCCAGTAGTTTTGTCAGACCATGAAATCCTTCAGTTTCCCATATTTTGACTGGAGTGCCTAGCTCACTATTCATACTGCAAAATAAGACTCAAACCGTTTTCAGAATAACAAATCTCTTGTGGGAAAAAAATGCCTTTAAAAACCCCTGAGAATAAATATGGGCATAACAGGACGGGCAGTTTCTCTGTATTGGCCACAGGCAGACTTATTTGTCCCTTCTTATTTATCAATACTAAAGAATACAAGGAGGATTACTTTCTTTCTTATAGGGTGAGCCTCCTTCCCTGGAGTTCCCTTCACTCTTGCCTTCTCTGGAAGTAGGTCTTTATCCTCAGTTTGCTGTCTGCCATGGAACTCCCAGGTTCCCCTGCTTCACTCTGCTTTGGTGTAAGAGAGTCAGACTATGACTAAGCAAAGCCACACAGTCACTAATCACTTAGCTTGGCTCAGTTTTAAAGCCTTTAGAGTCTCTTTTAGGTCTTTTGTACTCCTTTGGTTCTTAGACCCTGCTAGTATGGCTTACAATTATTTTAGTAAGACTCCAGTTTGCTTCAAATTCTGGTTGAAGATTTTCGTTTATTCACCTCTTGGCTTTCGAAGAAATAACGTTCTTTCTTTACTGGGACCTAGGTGTACCCTATTTAACACTGAATTTACAAACTGTCCATCTGACTCTCTCCACCAGCTTGGTCTGCCTTCTTGGCTTAGACCTTAGTCCTTTTTGCTTTTGCTTCCCCTCGGTTCTTCACATTTTCTGTACTTTGGGTCACAATTAAGACCCTCCTGTCCTGCCTTTTTCCCTTCTGTCTTTGTTTTGCTCACAACCATGCATTATCTTTGCCAGAATATATGTTAAAAGGAGAGATAGGGCTTAGCAGCAATTATTTAATAACCCGAGGGAAAATGATCAATACAATTGTAATTCTTCAAAAGTTAACATAAACATTTAAGTCATTTCAAGTAAAGTCACAATCGGGTTGGAGCCTAGTCTATAAAAAGTTTGGCTAAATAATTTCAAGATTAATCGCAAAAAGTAAGCATGGGAGAGTAGCATAGGAAAGTTTGACAAAGAAGAGTTCCGAGTCAGGATGTAATCTTACTCCTGGTACCCAAAGTGGGCTCCTTGGTTGTGCTCCTATCTTTCTCCATTAAACTATTTTCATCTTCTTATGGCCAAAGTGGTCTTTCTAAAATGCACATCTGAACACTTTGCTCCATGATTAAACTATTCAGCGGCTGGCCTGGCCCTCAGGATCAGGACAGGCTCATTTTGAAGGTGCTCCATGGTGTCGCCGGTGACACTTCTCCTGCCTCAGTCTTGCCACGCTCCTCTTCCCACTCCGTGTCCAGTCGGGATGAAACACTCCAGGCTCTTCTGGGCTCCCTTCCTCTTTCACTTCCACATCTTCCAATGTGTGACCAGCCATAGGGTACCACACCCTCCAGAAACTGTTTCCTCGTTTCCAAGTTCAGGTTAGAGGACCCCTGGCTCCCGGTACATCTCCTGTCGTACCTACCACACAGTTTTGTCACTGCCTGGTGACTCCTCTCCATCCTCTCACCAGCCTGCCCTAAGGACAGGAACCGGGCGTGTCTGGTTCACACTCCTTCCCCTAGGATCTAACACAATGCAGGTGCCCAGTGAACGTTGGTCAGACGAAACAATGGGAACAATATGATGGCGTTATAAGAATAGACAAATGGATGGAATGGAAAAGACAGTTCAGAAGATTATCGCATGTATAAAAATTTAATAAGTGATGAAGTATGCATCATAAATCTAAAGAGTAAAGGCATATTTATTTGATAGTGGTATCACCTTTTTTAAAGCCTGTCAGTGAGCACATGGTGAGTGTGTATTCTCATGCATCGTTGAGTACCAATACGAGTTGATAGGATTCTTTCTGAAACAGTTTGGTTCTGTCTGTATCAGCATCAGGGGGTCATATATATTGACAGCAGTTCTGCTTCTGCGAATCTAGGTTAAGGAAACTTTTTAGATACAGATAATGTTTGAAGCCGGTCATCAAAGTGTTCAGTTACAGCAAAAATTAGAAATAGTATAAATATCCAGGAGTAGAAAAATAATTAAATGATGACATATCAAACAGGTAGA